>WBMZ01005513.1:147500-273979 GCA_013400975.1 Atrichornis clamosus
AATGCAGCCAGTTCTGGGGTAGAACAAGGCAGCAGTTCAACAGTACCCAAATACAACTAAACAAGTTGTGCATGGTAATAATTCCTTGATTTTACTTATGACAAACAGTAATTAGCTTGTGATTATGTAAATATATTCTTATCCAGGTAACATTTTTCATTGCTTATATCACAGACAGGAGCTCTGCAGCTAAGAAATATGCACAATTAGTAGAAGAAAAAAGTTT
Organism: Atrichornis clamosus; assembly: GCA_013400975.1. Classification (NCBI taxonomy): domain Eukaryota; kingdom Metazoa; phylum Chordata; class Aves; order Passeriformes; family Menuridae; genus Atrichornis; species Atrichornis clamosus. Next base: position 147,727 of record WBMZ01005513.1, read on the forward strand.
ATAAATTATGATAAAGAGCTTCTAAGATTTACCATGTCACAAAACCTCCCAGTGTTTCTCCCAGTTTCCAGCTACCTATATAGTTAATCAAGCAATAATTGATCTGTAACAAAGCCACAAGGCAGATTGCAATATGATCAGACTGCGACTTTCTGCTGAGGAAGACGGTTCTGTCATGAGATAGAGGTTCTTCATCATACCAGAAAAGTTATGTCCATTTCCCATACAATTCATCCAGAGTGCAGTTAGCTGCATGATCAAAGAGGTGCATAACTCTCACTCCTGAAGAGGTACTTCTTCATATAGAGGAGCATTAATCAGTTGAAGGAGTTACAGATCAAAGCCAGAGCCTGAACTTATGCCAACCACAGTCTTAGAGAGAAGAGAGGTAGTACAGAGCCCTGCTACGTGTTCTGCAGTTGTCCCAGTGAAGACCTGGGCCGCTGTATTCCGCTGTGCCGCTACTTCGTTTAGCTTTGCATACAGAGAATACAGCAATCCACTTCAGATCTGACAGACATTCGTTTCAGTGGCTGTGTCCTCATCCATGGTAGAGGAGCTGCAGCCTTTTGGCAATGTTCTGGGTATGTCTGTATGGCACATGTGCTAGTGCTGCTGCACTGTGGGCACTTGCATCAGCACAGTCCTGCACATGAGCTAGGGAAGTCCAGCAAAGAATGCAGTATATGATATACATATATATGTGTATATATGTATATATACACCAGGAATTGTTCAGAGCTGTAATCACAGAATCCACATAAGCATTTGGCATGACACCAGTCTGGTTAAAGCTCACAGCATTCTTCCACCCTAGCTAGGTGCATAAACAGATTAGCAACACTTTGTGGCCAGTTTGGCAGAAGTTGCAGAGATGGACTGAGATTTGACATTTGTACTACAACTAGAATACAGAGATCAAGAAGTGACAAATGCAACAGTCAAGAAAAACTTGGAACAAGAGCAGAGCAGAGAAGGAGCTGCAAGAGATGGACTGAAAGTTATTTCAAAGCTGATATTTCTAGTGCTATTTTATTTTTGTGAGATATAAATGGAGCCTGACGTTTTAGAATACACTGTGACAGTAATGGCTGTCAGAGTATGCAGCTGACTATTTTCAATCTATCAGACCTCCGTAGCATCTGTGACTAGTTTAAAAGGCCTGTTGTAGTGTGTAAATGCGGGACACTGTGATGTATGTGTGTCAGTTATGAAATGGTGGACTAGCCCTGAGATAGCAGTGGCTTGTGCCAAAAAATCACTGATCAGAAAAGGATTGTTTTCTTTGTTGAACTGTCACTTGCTCCAGCATGCTTCTGGAGCACAGGGGCAAGTTTACCTCCTTGTGAAATAGCCTTTTTTCAAATACTTCCCAGAACTCATAAAGAGCATTGCTCCTAACAAAATGCTCAATGATATTGAAAGTAGGAAGCCTGATTCTCCTTATGCTGGGTTGAGCCTTAGGACTAAAGCAACAACACAAAACAATTTGTCTGGTTTGTAAACTGAGAACATTCTCCATGTGACTGAATGGAACAGGAAGCACATGTTGAGAGCCCTCAAGTACCATTTCCGCAGAAGGATTCTGTTCACTGCAATGAGACCTTTAAAAAATATCCAAGATGTGAAAAGATATTTGAGAAATTTTCATGAGGAATTTTTAGTACCCTCTGCTGTAATAAGCAGAAGGTGTTTAATAAACATGATATGCAGCAGTTGCTAAGCAGAATCTGATTTATGTACAGTAGCAGTTAGAAGCAACTACACATCAGGGTTGTACACTTTATTTGACTGTGAATTCTGATTTTCTGATGGAAGCAATTCTGCTGAACTTTATTTATAATCAGCTTACAACATGGGTAGCAGTATTATAAATGCTTCTCAAATTACATAGCAAATCTTGTTGTCTTCTTGGGCAAATAAGAAACCTACATCATGAGCTTTAATTGTAATACAGGTCATTGTCAAGGGTATAACACTTTCAAAACCCTTCTGATGGTTGAAATCATACAGCATTTAAAAACAGAATGCATGTCAACTCAGTGTACCTGAGATGGCATGGCATCTGCTCAGTACATACATTTCAAAGCAAATTGTTCCTACTTTTTTCTTCTCCCCACTAAATTAATTATTAAAATTAAATGGATTCCTGTTGGATTTGTGCAAGCGAAGAATAGGGAGCCAGGAGCCCTAATCTCTGCTCCATCATTGCAAACAGAGCACAGTGTCCACACCAACATAAACCTGTTAGCTGTGTATCAGGGAAACAGAGAGCAGAGCCTGACCCAGGAAGAGAGCACGGCAGAGTACAGGTTCAGGTAGTGATGTTCAAGAATTAAACATACATTTTGTTTGTAGAAGAACAAGATGAGGATGTAAGCTGTGCCTCATATGGCATCATATGATTACAGTGCTCTATCCTTATCTCATTAGAAGGCAGTAAAATAAGTGGAATAATGTTTATTTGCAGCAGATGGTAAAATTGCAAAAGAGAAAGCAGAAGGTATATAGAGAAGTCTCCAAACCTCTCTTCCCATTCCGCTTCCACTTCTCTTTCCATTCCCCTTTTCCTTCCTCAATATATTAGAAATTTTAAAATGAAATATTAGGAGACTTAATAGAGCTCTACAGTGAATTTTTAGTGCCAGCAAGAGGGTAATGACATTCATATCACTCAAGTCAAACAGACAAAGAAGTCCTGCTTTAGAATGGTTCCTAGACCCAGTGAAAACACTTCAGGGCATGTATCTGTCTGCCACATTGGAAGTAAAGCAGCAACAGACCCCTGTCAAGGAATAAGCTTCATTTTAATCAGAATTAATCTGATGTTGTCAGATGGCTATCATAATAATATTAATTATATATATATGCATACTTTTTTCTAGACAGTCTGATAATTTTCTTTAGTTTCTTTCCATTTATAAGATTCCCCAAATTTTCCAAAATAAGCCACTCCTTTAAGCCATTTGATGCACAGACCTAACATGCCAAACACTCCCATTGAGAGACTATTCAAAGAGCAAGGGCTCTGCAGCAGAGCACTTGCACACTGCTGTTTCTCAGGGTCACAACACCGTATGCACAGAAATAAAAACAAAGGGGCTTCAGCAGGCAGAACAAGAGTGAGTGGAAAGGATTCTCGCCTAAAGTGAGGTGGGGTTGGATCTTCGGTCCTTGGCCAGGTGGTCTGTTCTCATTTGTAGATACAGAAATTTAGATGTTCCCTTTTTTTGTGGCATCATGCAGGTTCCAGAAAAATCTGTTATAATGCAGTGACATGAATAAACACATCCATGACCATGAGAGAAGGGTACAGCAGTCTAAACCCAACCAGACCTGACTCTGGCACATACAAAGGTATCACACAGCCCTCTCTGACCAAGGCTACCTGAGCTACGTCAGTGCTGCTGTACTGTACAGGAGCCAGAGAAGAGTCTTACCCCATGTTTTTCCTGAGTCAGGGGAAGTTTATTTCTAGAGCAAAATTCTTCCTCTCTTCAAATCTGAGGAATGACCACTGATGAGAACATCTCCTTCTTGCACATGCAAGGTGTGCAGCCGTTCCACCTGTAGGAAGTGCAGTCCTCCCTGTTGGTGTCCCACACCAAGGCAGACCCTGCCTTGGACAGGACACAGTGCTCATGCATAGTAGCCTTCAAAGCCCACTTTGTTTACAGTGTTAATGTGTTATGTCAAGCTATGTTCTCACCCTTTTTCCTACTGGCCTGGTCTGTGAGGTTTGTATTTCCCTCTTTCAATCAATAATTGCTTAAGTAGCAAATAGAGTTCCCATCCCCCAGTACTAATAGACCCTCATGCAGTCAGGAAGCATCAAGATGAACCCTCAGTTACCACTGTGCGCCCTGTTTAATGTACGCATTTTTATGGCCTCTGATGTATATGGTTCCATTACTGTCTATGAATGCAGAGTACTGGAGCTAGTTAATGTATTATTTATTTTATTACCCCTTTGTATAAGCTGGTATTTGCAATTTGGAATTTTATATACTTTGGTTCTATAATGGTTTCATAATGTGTACACAGCTCAATAATTAAAAAAATATATCTTAGCACCTCACTTCCAGAGCCAAGTTTGTTTGCACTGCTAACTGCGTACTCTGGCCAGCACCAGTCCAGTGCCATCTGCTGGTCCCTCTGCCCCTGACCTTGAAAGCCTTGCCAGTCCCACTGTCAGGACACAACCCTCACCATCACCCTGAGAAATGCAGCACCCTTTTGTTCTTCCTCTCTGGGACCAGAGGCAAGTTTTCTAGAATTTTAGAGTTTTCAGATTTTTAGACCTAATTCATGGCTGGCTGGCACGTCCTGTTCATTTCCACGGATGGAGCCCCATGAGCACAAGGGCTGCGGGTCTGCCCTGGGCTCAGCCCCAAGCAGAGTTTCACCTGAGCAGTAGCAAAGCAATCTCTCTCACCAGCTAAGCAGTTTCTGCCAGTACAACCCATCATGCAGCACACCAGACAGTAGGAGGGACTGAAAAGAGGAGGCGATTTCTCTCTCCTGACAGGGTGATCAGCGTGTCCTGCAGCCAGCTCCAGCCTCCTAGTTCTCACCTGGGTGTCCTGCAGCACTGCTGAGACTCCTGCCAGCCCATGATGAGGAGCTTGTCACTCCTCCAAATGGCCTGGAAGTTCACTTTCAAAAATTTACAGCCATATCCCTTCACATATTGCAGCCTTGCTGCACAACTGCAGTTATGGATTTGCTTTCGTACTTTTTGCCTGGTTCAAACATTCGTGCTAAAACTATGACCTGTCCTAATACATTAGAAAGCATAGGACACTACTACTTTCTGTCTTCCTCCTCGTGGGTGCCAGCCAAACCACGTGGCACCTGCAAAGAAACCCTTTGGTTTCACTACTGAGTCTGCAAATTGCCACTCTGCCACCACCAAGGCTCACTAACAGTTCCTTGGCTGGCAGAGGTCCTGCCCTTAAACCAGCTTGTCCACTGGCCAGGAAGATAGTGTTGGGGATTGTTTGACTGTGGTTCTCTGCAGCAGCACAAACACGTGTTGGTTTTGGCCAAAAAGACACCAGTAACTCAATGTCTGCAGAGGATAATGTCTTACTGCTCCTGGGAGTGATAGGAAGTTATCGGTTGCCAGAAACAGCTTTCATCTTGCCACCTCTGTGCCTGGAGAGAGAGCCAGGAGACTGCACAGGTGAGAGTCAGGGAGAGTGGAGGAAGATACCGAGGAAGAGCACAGAGAAATCCTTTTCCTGGTTTATGCCAGTAGCAAAGAGGGGCCAGTCAGCCAACACAGATCAGAGTTTGCCCTGATCGTTTCACACCATATAGTCTGAAAAAATATGATGGTGTACTGGGTTCACATGGCCAGGTTTGGGTAGAGGGGGCAGACTACAGGGGTGGCTTCTCTGAGAAGCTGCTAGAAGTTTCCATCATGTCCAACAGAGCCAATGCCAGCCAATGCCAAAAAAGACCTGATGCTGACCAAGGCTGAGCCAGTCATTGATGATAATAACACCTCTGTGATAACATATTTAAGAAGGGGAAAAAAAAAGTTACTGCACAGAAGTGATTGTGACCAGAGAAAAGAGGAGTGAGAATATATGAAAGGAACTCTGCAGCTCTGCAGACACCCAGATCACAAAGAAGGAGTGGGAGGAAGGGCTCCAGATGCTGGAGTGGGCTTCCCCTGCAGCCTGTGGTGCAGACCATGGGGAAGCAGCTGTGCCCCTGCTGCCCGTGGATGTCCATGGGGGTGCAGAGATCCACCTGCAGTCCCTTGAGTAGCCCCACACCAGAGCAGGTGGATGTCCAAAAGAAGGTTGTGACCACAGGGGAGGCCCATGCTGGAGCAGGCTCCTGGCAGGACTTGTGACCCCGAAGAGGACCCAGGCTGCAGCAGCCTGTTCCTGAAGGACTGCACAGAGAGAAAAAAATAAGGGACGCGCACTATAGCAATTCATGAACAACTGTAGCCAGTGGGAAGCACTCACGTTGAAGAAGTCTGTGGAGGACTGTCTCCTGTGTGAGGAAGCCCATGCTGGAGCAGGGGAAAGACTCCTTTCCTGAGGAGGAAGCAGCTGCAGAATCAACATGTGATGAACTGACCATAACCCCCCATTCCCCTGCACCACTGGGAGGGGAGGAGGTAGAGAATTGGGAATAAAGGCAAGTCCAGGAAGGAGAGTGGGGCAGGGGAAAGGTGTTTTTAGTAATCGTTTTACTTCTCATTATCCTGCTCTGATTTGATTGGTAATAAATTCAATTACGTCAAGTCGGTTTTGTCCATGATGGTAAACAGTGAGTGATCTTTCCCTGTCTTTTTCTCAACTCATGAACCTTTCGTGATATTTTCTCTTCCTTGTCCAGTTGAGGAGGGGAGTGGTGGAGCAGCTTTGATGGACACCTAGCCTCCAGCCAGTCAAAGCACTATAGGAGCAATACTAAAAACACCAAGCTGACAGAATAAAGGATTAAGGCAGCATCGGGACCAGGCAGTCTGACACAGGTGATTGCACCCAAGCAAGGCACTGGAGGCCACCTTGCCCCAGCAAAGCACAGACCCTTTTCATGCAGACACAGGGAGCAGGGGCTGGAGGAGGGAGCTGCGGTGCACAGAGAACAGATCAACCCTGAAGAAGGACTGTGGGCAAGTAATGAAACCCGGGAAAGACTGAAATGAAGAAGTGTTAGTTGTGTCAGTGTTCAGCATGCAGAGGAGTGAGGAACGCCTCACTTTTTTCTCTCTGTTGAGGAAAATAACAAAGTTAATGACATGGATACAGAAGGGGACAAAAACCCAAACTCAACTATGCAGGTCTTTGGGAAACAGAAAAAAAGAAGATGGGGTGAAGAGAGTTCCAGGTTATGTGGCACCAAAACAGGGAAAGACATGAATACGGACCCCTGAACCAACAAACAAGGACTGCCAACACCTGGTAGAGAGGGCTAGACACCAGAAAGGATACTACTCTGCCTTGATTATCAGCATTTGTATCCAAAATATTTGTGTCAGAGTTTTAGCTGGAAAGAGGACTGTGTGACTTTGTGATGAAATACCTGGGGAGGAGGTATGGGTTCTGCTTCAGCCCCTTCTGTGACCTTCCCTTATAAGCCTGGCCAAGTTCTCTCTCTGCTCAGCATCTTTTGACTCAGATGGTAACACCACACCACAGAGATTGCCTTGCTGTGGGTGTTTACAGACCTCCTGGCAGAGCCCCCGCCACTATCAGGTGGGGCCAGCAGGCACAACAACTCAAAGAACTATTGCCACTCATAAATTGTTTTAAACCAGCTTCTACCCCACACAACTGAGTTGATATAAATAACCAGTGCTAGTAGCAGGTGATATAAGCAGCAGAGTGTTTCAGAAAGAAAGAAGCTTTCCCTGTTTAATTTAAGCAAGTACACACACACACACATGCAAACGAGACAGTTTTTCAAAAATGAGGATGCAGATGAGAGATTCAAGGACAGTTCTAACTTGCCCTCTGTCAATTTACAAGAGAATTTATTCCAGACTATTCATACATGAATATTTAGCATGGCAACAATTACATCCAATGACACCCATGAGATACATAGTACTGAAGACCCTCTCCAAGGAACATGCACAATGCATGATGTCAATTTTTTAACTGGACTGAACATATGGTTTTTTAGAATTATTTTTCTTTATCTCTTTCAATAATATTTCCTTTAATTATTATATTAATTTCATATATTGTTGCCATATTTTATAAGTGAGAGGTATGATTGATTCACATGAGTAGAAATGGATACGTGACAGGAAGTAAAGGGGAGAGACAGTGGCTGCTGAGGCATGTTAAAATAGCCTGTGGTCAATCTTATTCTTAATGCAAAGACCTTGTTTTTGTTGTATAAAGGAAAAAGGAGGGGGAAGGGAGAGAGTCAGTTAGGAGCAATCACTCAGGGCTTAAATTGCACAAACCTAAAGACAAAAAAATAGAAAGTGGCTTCAAGTCCTCAAATAAGATTTAACACCAAAACCACAAAACAGCGAACATAAGGTCTATAAATGGCTAGGTAGAATGCTTCTCTGTATGGATAATTTATTTATTTTCAATATGAAGCTCTCTGGTTATCATGCCTTATTATAAGCTCTTGCTGTGGAGCACATTATTAGTTGGGGAGAAGGAAAAAAAAAAGGCAATGAATATTCATACTAACAGTCCAGATACAAACCTCTGACAAATCCAGTGAAATGGAAGCCAGGGAATACTGAGGTCACAATACGTGCAACTAGAGTTGTGATGACTTGTCTTGAAAGCTTATTTAATTCAAGGTCTACATCTTTCAAGGTGGACATCTTTCCAAAGAAAATGTTCACCCAGGATTGAGATGTCCTTTGCTGACCATGGAGCACTCTTCCAAAGCCAGCTGCCCAGAGCCAGTGATCTTCAATTCACATGGATGCTGCCTCCACTGCAGAAACAAATGCAATGGGCAAAGCCCAAACTCAACACCTGGAACCAGCTTTCTGGTTAAAATAGGACCTTTCTCACTTCCTACAGCTTTCTAGTAACCACAAAAAGTGCCATTCAGAGCCTGGATGACCACACATCTCTTCTGCATTGTGCCAAGGAGAAATTCTTTTGCCAGAAACAATGTGGATTTTAGCAGTTATACTAAGTCTACTGACAGTGAAAGAGGTAGCTTACCAAATTAGTCCTCTGCTGGCCCATATTACTCAGTAAAACATATTTATGATAGTCCACTTATTATTTTCCACAAAACATAGAAAATCATATAACAATAATCCTTGTTTTAGAACAATTAAATTTCATTAAACTCTCTAATGAGGTTTTACAGCCTTCTGAAAATTTGTTCCTTATGGGAATGACAAGTTGCTTTACCTAAAAAAGTGGCCCTGGAATTCTTTCACAAGGCATAGGACTGTATCTGCATCTGTGGCCTGTGAAGTACAATCCCCAGAGAAATCCACTCAAAATTCCACCTGCCAGTTGCATGGTTGGACTTGATAGTATAAACCCCAGACACTATGGGACTGTCTTCTAGGCAAAAGTATTAAGTTGCAGCACATTATTCACTGAGTTAGAAAAGAACAAACATTTAATTATTGCAAATTTAAAAGCAAAATTCTGTAGGACTGGGATAAGGAGATAAATCATTAAGGGATTAGATACTGCTGAACAGAGTAATGCAACGAGGTCAGGAGATGAAACTAAGCCTTTGGCTCATCATCATTCCCCTAAAAAAGCAGTGGCACTGCCTCTCTGAAATTAATTTAGCCCTGTCCATGCCACCCTTTAGACATTTTGGAAGAAGTCAGATATTTCCCTTTGTGCTCTCATTTCTAAAATAGTTTGGTAAAAACTCAACATCTCTCTCCTCTCCATCTGAGAACTATGAGATTGGTGGCACCATTTACCCAACATATTCAGTAAAAGTTTCTTCACACGCTGGAACCAGTTTCTTGTTTTCCCACTAATAATCCAGATGGTGACTTCTCGTTGTAAGAAAACTGTTTCTTAGTTTTCTACAAGCAAAGGTTTCATCTGTGGTGTACATTTGAATTTGTGACTATGTCTCCAGTGGATTGTTTACCACTTACAGTTTAGCCAAGGCAGCAGAGACAAGCATGAATATTTCAGCATCAGACTTGCCTTCTGTCTCTACTATGGCCTCCCCAAAAACCTTAGAACTTGTCCTAGAGTATGCAAGACTTAAAAACTTTAAAAATAATACAGAAATAATCATGACCAGCTAAAGTCTCTGTTCTTACTGGGAGAATACCACTGAGGGACACCATGAGACAAAGGAGAAGCTGATGCTGATTTGGACTCAGCAGCAGCACCACCACCCTTTCCCAATTAGGCTAATAACAGTGTTGATAAGGTCAGGATACAGGGAGAAAAAATTTAAGGAATTCCCATCTGGATGAGAATTTTACAATTCTGGTCACTCTCTGTTAGCTCCATCTTAAATAGTTTTGGGTTTTTTTCCTGAGTAGGCATTAATCCAAGATTGGCAAAAATACAAAATGCAGTTTATTTCAAACATGTAGAATTTTCTATCTGTTGAACAAGTTTCCTCTCAGATGAGACCCTGTTGCAACCGCCAACTCTTTTTGAGGTGCTGTGTAGACTAACCATGTGCATTGTGAGTTTTGATATCCTGAAGGAGAGGTTCCAGTGAAGATGAGGCATTAGAGCTATTTAATTTTTACAGAGGAGCCTAAGCTAAGGATGCTACTCCTGGCTCGCTCTCAGTTGTCAAGGAAGGGGAGAGACTCTCCCGAATGTAATTCATCCCTTGAGATCTCAGCCACTCTAGAAGTGTATGTCTGTTTCCACTTGGTTACTTGGGTGCCTTTGGCAATTAGGATCTTTCTGTAACTCAGAGATGTGTAAATTTAGGGACTAACTCAAGGTTTTGTGCCTTAGGGAAGAAGGTTAATGTATGCAAATGAGATTTACTTGAACTGTTTTGTCACTATATTGTCAGAATTTTCATTTCTGCAATCTTAAATCAAAGTAGAATAAGATTTTACTAAGCATTTGAGTTACAATTCCAGGAAGTTTACAACTGCTTGAATATAGAGAAATGTTTACGTATTTGTGCTATTATGGCATACAGAAGGTTTCTGATTTTGCTGCATAACCCTGACCCTGTGACACCATTTTCAGGTTTTATCTCTCCGCTCAGCATTTCCTCCCCTCATGGAGCGTTATCACTCTTGATTCATCACCCTCAGTAACAGCTCACTCTGCTCAGTACAATTCCTGGTCTTGTACACTTTCTATTGCATCTTTTTTTGTAGCAGAACTTCTCTATTTATATCTAACCCTGAATAAATTTGAAATAACTTGAGCTATTCTGGACAAATAAACAATGAAATCTTTAAAAATCTGAAAAACCTTCTTAATCTCTTCATATATTACTGTGAGAAAATGGAGATTATTTTACTTTAATTTTTGGAGCTGGAGTCTGAGAAGAAAATAATTTTGTGTTGTGTTGACAAGCATCTTTAGCAATTATGTTTGAAATATTGATTTCCTTGTCTATAAACTGTAAGCCACAGATTCAGATCCTACTGAATCTGTGTAGAGTTTAGAGGGAACCACTTGGTACAGTGTCTTTTGTGACTTATCCCAGGTCATACTCCTTCCAAGTTGCAACTGTGATCCTGCAACCACTTAGACAGGCTCCTTAATCTTCATGAAAGCTCACTGAAGACTTGTTTTCAAATGAAGACTTTTCCTGTGCAATGCTCTTTGTAAGATTGGGGCCACTGTGAAGCCCAGCAACTCCTATTTCTTATCTGTGCTTCAAAATTTCCTGGATTTATGTTATCAGATGGATAACACCTTCACAAGTATAGCTCTTTTAAGTTGAAATTACACACACACACCACCCCCACCACTCATTTAATGAATTCACATCAGGAAAATTATGATTAAAAAAAAATCAACTTCTGTGACACTCTCAAAAATATTTTGAATACTCAATAAAATAACAATGCCATTGGTAAAAGAAATATCATAAAAGAGTGCAGGGATTCGAGGAGATAGTCAAAAAGCAAGAAATTACATAGTTAAATTCAGAGGTTTACAGATGTCTTCGAGAATGCAAAAATTTGCATCCAAATATTTTTTTTAAACCAGCATACTAACAAGAACAGCTATTTCAAGGATCACATCTGCCTTTTTCTTCTCTGTTTCTTAAGAAACATCTCAAGTCAGGAACATTGCACTAAAGTGCTTCTTATCCATGAAAACAATCAAGGCACACCCAAACTGATATGTTATCAAAAAGGTAGGATCGTTTTCCTTTGGCTCACCTCTCTCTGAAGGTCCTTCCATTCCCACAAAACGCCCCTTATTTTCCATCTCACCTGTCAGCAAATCTACATCCACAGTCACTCCTGTTCAGCACCATCCTGGCTTCATCCCTAACATCCCTAGCCAACTGCTGTAACTGGACACACTCTGCCTTATCTCAGCATTATAAAAAACAAGCCTGCCAAAAACACACCCTCTGCTTTATTTAGGTCAGGTGGTAAATTGAAGGTTTGTTGATGATATTTCCAGCAATTCCCGCTCCCTGCACTGTGAAAACACAATTGCAAGTGAACAAGAGGTACCGACGAGCTCATACTGAAACCTGTGATTCATGCAAATAATGTCCTTCCAGAAGTCTATGGACTTTAAAAATGCAGTGATTAAATAGAGCCATGTTGTGAATAGCTGGCATTGTAAATATGGAATTTATGGCCTTTCTAGCTATGATTTTTCTAACAAGCCTTTAGCAGTGGTTACTCATTCTTTCTTTGAGTCTTTCAGTCTGTATTTATCTCAATGGCTGAAAAAGGCTGGGGCAATTAAAAACTGGGGCAATGTTAGACAGTCTCCTGGAAGACCACAGGTTGGAAAGCCAGGTGCAAAGGCAGTGGGTGGAAGCATTTGCTGTGTGAGAGGAGAGCTGGATAAAGCAGCTCAGTATGTCAGAGGTGAGGATGTCCCTACTACAAATAGCAAAAAGTGAGGCAGAAATAGAGAGTGCTACTTTCTTGCCCAGTCTTTTGTATGAGGCAGCTAAAAAAATTAGTTCTTGCAGGCATATTTACAGCAAATCTGTTTTGCGGTAGGGGTTTGTTCCGACAGGAGTTCTGGCAGTCATCAGCAGGAGGAATTCCTTTGGCTCGGAGGGGCAGCAAGCACGGCTCAGACAGACCTGGATGTGTCCCCTCTGCCTCCCTGCCTGGCTGGAGACCTGCAGGCTGATGCCCGGGTCAGGCGGGGCTCTGCGTTGCTGCACATCACCCTGCCCCGAGCTGGGAGCTTGTGGACCCCAGCAGGAGTCCAGGCCACCTTCTCAGGATGTCTTGCCAGAGGTCTGGCTGTGTACAGCGTGGTAGTATCCAGGCACCCTGCGGCACCTTCAGCTTCCTCCCGGTCTCCTAGATATCTGCCCAAATCTCCATGTCTGTTAAATTATCCGCTTGCCCAGGCCTTCCCCCTCTACTTCTTTTGCTCCCATTTTTGTCAAATTTGTGTCAGAAAGGGAGGGAGAGGCAGAAGGGAGGAGCTGCCAAGGGCCCTCACTGCAGAGGACCCTGCATCAGTGGAAGTTCTGCACTTCTTCAGATGGTCTTCAGCTCAGAGATCTTCCACAGTCTTAACTCTGAGAGGTAGAGGCCCTATCCAGGTGCATTCAGCACCACTGCTCTGTCAATTTTGACTTCTATAATCAATGAAGTCACCAAGTTATCTGGTGTGGGTTTATACTCAGCAGCCTGGGCTGAGAACATGGAGCATTGAGTAACTAGAGTCCCAGAGCACAGCGAGACTGCACTAAATAGTGCAAAACATTACCCCAATCCTTAAGAGCATCTGCTCAGACAAGATTTCTGAGCCCCTTAAAGATCCCAGTGATTGGTGTTGCAAAAATAATATTAAAAATAAAAAATTTTTTAAATTTAAAAATAAACATGTGTATTACACATACATTCCAAATATTTTCCAGCACTGGATCAATGTAAGTATATTTTTCCCTATTAAAATTACTGGGAAAAAAATCAGCCTTTTATTGGAGCTATGGTGATTTACACCAACTGATGTTCTGTCATTTTATGCTCTTCTTATTTTCTGAACAGCAGGGAAAATATCACTATTATAGAAAAAACCCACAGATGCTGTTATTAATTTCCTGTAAGTTTTAGAGGCTAGCAGTTGTGTTTGCTTCTCTTTTGCTCTCTCACTCTTTCTCCCAAGAACAATCAGAAAAATAGAAAAATATTCAATGTTGTTATGATTACATCTTTTTTTCATGCCTTGGTCTAATTTTTTTACACTTTTGTTTATATTCTTCTGGAAGAACAAATTCTTTGAGCAAGAATCCTTACAAAGAGAAATTATAGTCATCTTACACCTAATGTATCACTGAAGAAGAAAGAGGATTTATTATCCTTCAAGTATCTTTTCATGAAGAATTTATCCCAGCAGGTGGACACAATCTATGTGGGGTAGGTAAGCATAAAATATGATCCACAGGTTTTAGAGCTACTGTAAAATAGCCATTTATGTTGTTACTTTTACTAATAAGTGTTTCACTTTATACTGAAAGAGATTTAATTGAAGTTCCTCTACTTCTTGATGAAGTATACTTTGGCAAATAAGGGTTAAAACTATTCTGTGACTGGAAAGGCTTATTTCCTTACACCAAACTAATAAATTAAAAAGTATTCATCCTTTGTGTGTTTCACTTTCTTCCTCTGTTTTTCATCTTTCCTTTACTTCCTCTTAAATTCTCCCCTGCCCTAGTTTGCACACACACTCTATTAGCTTCACGTTTTTTAGATTATTATCTGTAAGCAGAAGTAGCTTACATGCTTGCAATACTGGTCAAGGATAACATTCATACCCTTGACAAGAGACTCTCTCAGCTCTAATCTACTTCAGTTCTAATTGCTGAGTTATTAAAGCCAGAGACCCTCTTGTGCTCTCTCAGTACCTACCTTGCTGCTGAAATACCAGCAGTGATGATGATGCTGCTGCCAGCTTTGGGCTTGCACCACACCTGCCTTGGAATCACTTGGGAAGGATCAGCAATTTCATGTGAGCATGAAGAGACTCCTTTTGTTTGAACCAGTTAGGGGGAAAATGCTATGTCTTCCAAAGAGTGTGTTTGCTGTGAAGGGATAGCTGTTGCAAAATATTGAGAGCTTTTCAGCTACCAAAAGAAAATCTGTTAAGGAAAATTGAGCTATCTACTTACCTGAGCTATTAAGTAGCTTCCTCATTGGTTTGAAAGTGCCTGCCAATAAACATGACCACGTGAGGAGGGATACTGACTTTCTCATATCCAAGCAATACTCAGGTGGGCCCAGAATAGCAGCATCTGGACATGGTCATACCTGTTTTCATGACCAGAGGAGCCATTTCTAGTTCTGCTCTTACACATGCGCTGGACTAAAGCACAGACTGAAAGGAAGCCAGAGGGCTGAGATGGGGCCAGGCTTGCATGTCCTCTACTTACTGCCTGCTCACAAAGGCCACTGCAAGAGCTCAGACTGTTCAGCATTTCTGGGCTACTCTATCTTCGTAGTTTGCAACTGATCTAAAATAACAGAGACCAGACTGTAATTTTTGTTTGCATGGTCCTTGACTTTCAGTCCCTTCTGGGTCCATTCATGGTAGCTGGAACAGCAGTGAAAGTTGTGTTATCACAGTACCTGTAGACATGGAAATGCATTTGTGCAATGGTGCTGTGTGGCAAGAGCATCCTCACCCCCCTTTCGACCTTTTCAAGTGTAAACCAAAATTACCTTAGTCTTAGCAAACCCAATGTTGTTATTACAAGGGCTGTTTTCAGCTTATTGTTTCTGTATTTACTTCTGATTTTTTAAAAAAATGTCTTCTGCTGGCCTTAGCAACAGAAAACTCTTATTTTTTTATGGAACCTATAATTTGAGTCTAATTTGACCTGACAGAGTCAACTGACCATGCAGTTACTTGGCACCTGCTGAATGCCTCCCCATTAAGCCAAATTTATACTAATAAACAGCAGTCATTACCATTCACTGTCATTAGCATAAATGAGTTACCTGAGACACCTCCCAATCAACATAAATCTTGATGAGGTACATTCCAGTTAAGAGCCAAATTCTTCATTCTCCTCCATTTTCACTGCTCATGCCTTTAGGATCCAGCTGCCCACCAGGCGTGTTGGACGCTCACGTGCCACCTCTCTCGTTGTGGATCCTCTCGAGAAGGAGGGATACAGCCATGTGCTGGTGACATATGCTAACAGCAAACTGTGATGGCTTTTTGGCAACCTCATCTGTGCTGCCCTGCATATTGGGAAGCAGACCTCAGGCTTTATTTTTCCCATCTCCACCAAGTGCAGGAGAAAAGTGTGATCAGATGCAGAACTATTTGAAGCCTTCATTTTCCTTTTCCAGTGTTTTTAACTTGTTCTTATTTTGTAAAGAAGTATTTTGAGTAGATTTATGTTTCCAAAAATTCTGAAACATACCTGCTTAGATTGTTGTAATATTTTATTTCATTTTTTTATTATTTTTGTATACTTTGTAGGACATGCCAGATGTAGGAATGCATAATATGATATGTTCATTTCAACAGTTCAAAGCTGTTATGCTGTATTCTGTCACGACATGATACGATTGTTAAAATCTTAATTTATTTTATGGTTTATTGATTTTAGCTTACTGTAAAAATAATTAAGTCTAACCACTGCATAGTACAGTTTGAAATCCTGTCATTTGCAGATGAAGATGTGCCTTCATTGGATGACAATGACATTGCCTGACAATTTGCTTATGTTTTGTTTTGAATGTGTTCTGTGTACATTGAAGTTAAATGAAGTTAAATGGTTTGGCACTTCCAGCAAGAGAATAAGTTAATGTGAAGCTTTTATTTTAACACAAAGTGGTGGCATTTTGGCATAGGAAAGAAGTATTCATACCAGTTGCCTTAAATGATTTTAAAAATAAAATAGAGCAAAATATAATATAAAGTGACAGAATGTTTCAGTTATGTTCAAGTTAATATTGTATCAGAATTAGCAAGGAACAACTATGACTTAACAAAGTGACAATAAATTTTGGTGGGTTTTTTTTTCCTATAACACTAAGTCCTATGAGAGGAAAAGAAAATCAAAAACAGTTTAGGTGCAAAACTTTGTTGAAAGTGGCACCACATACTCAAAAACACATGTTTTCCAAAACCCTTTTTTTTTCAATCAAAGTTTTACAGGCACCTCCAAAAAGTTTCCCTTACATCCTGATCAGGATAGCTCACACAGAGATAGAGACTTTTACTCTTTACTAATATTCTCATGTTTTGACTCAGACATTCAGGGGTACAGGCCTACAGGAGCCTACAGCTCCTTCTTCCCAGGTGATAGTGTTGGAGTTTTCAGCATCACCTTCAGCAAGTCAATGAACTGATTTGAGTTGAAAACACTCATTTTGCAATTACATCCAGCTGGGGAGATGGTTCACTGAAGTGGGAGAAAGCAGCTGGAGTCAAACACTTGTAAATTGGTCATGCTAGTGCAGGAGGGGATTTGTTGGGTTATGGTGACATTCTGACAAGCCTTGAGCTTGTGGGCTGTGTTCCCAGGAGAAATCCTGGTATAGAGTCATTGAATGGTTTGGACTGGAAGGGACATTCAAAGATCATCTAGCCCAACCCCTTGATATGGGCAGGGACACCTTTCACTAGATCATGTTGCTCAAAGTCCCATCCAATCTGATATTGAACACTTCCAGTGATGGGACATCCACAGATCCTCTGGGCAACCTGTTTCACTGTCTCACCATCCTCGCTGTAAAAAATTTCTTCGTTACATCCAGTCTCAATCTACTCTCTTTCAGGTTAAAACCATTGTCCCTTGTGCCCTGCAGGAACTGGTGCAAAGTCCCTCTCCATCAATCTTGTAGGCCCTCTTATAGTCTTGGAAGGTCACAATAAGATCTTCTCAGAGCCTTCTTTTCACCAGGCTTAACAACCTCAACTCTCTCAGCCTTTTTTTTCACAAGCAAGGTGTTCCAGCCTTCTGACAGTTTTGATGGCCCTCCTTTACACTTCCTCTAACAGGTCCAGGTCTTTTACTGGAGACTCAAGGTTGGCTGCAATACTCCAGGTGACTGTAGGGCTGGAGTAGAGGGGCAGAATCCCCTCCCTCGACCTGCTGGCCACACTGCTTTTGATGCAGCCAGGACACAATTGTTTTCTGGGCTGTGAGTGAACATTTCCAGGTCACGTCTGTAACCCCAAATCCTTCTCCACAGGGCTGCTCTCAATCCACTCACCCCCCAGACTGTACTGATACTGGGGATTGCCATGACCCAAGTGCAGCACCTTGCACTTGGCCTTGTTGAACTTCATGAGCTTCATTCACATGGGCCCACTTCTCAAGCCTGTCAAGGTTCCTTTGGATGGCATCCCATCCCTCAAGCAAATCAGCTGCACCACAGAGCTTGGTGTCATCCACAAACTCGCTGAGGGTGCACTCAATCCCACTGTCTATGTCATTGATGAAGATATTAAATACTGTTTTTCTCAGTATGGACCACTGAGGGACACCACTCATTACTGTTTTCTGTTCAGGCTATTGACATCAAGCTATTGACTGTATCATTTTGGATTCAGCCATCCAGCCAATTCTTTATCCACTTAATTATCCATCAGATCTCTGCAATTAGAAGCAAGAATATTGGGGGGACCATTTCAAAGACCCTGCAGAAGTCAAAGTAGATTACATCAGTAACTCTTCCCTTGTCCAGTGATACAGTCACTCCATTCCTATGCAAGCCAGGGGAAGAACACCCCAAATTCTTCATCTTTGTCAATATTTGGATTTTCAGAAATGTAGAAGATTTTTTATTTTGAGTTTGAGGAATTTTTTTCCATCCATTCAAGAATTCCCATGGGCTGTCCAGAGGTATAGTTATCAGGTGTTCACTAAAAAAGTAGATCACCTCTCACAAACAGTGAACATAGTGATGTGGCATGGGCACATTTTTTTGCCAAGAATTTTTTGTTTTAAATATGGAGGCTGGAGCACATGCATGTTTTTAGCAGCAGTCATCATGTTTTTTCCAGGTAACCAAGCAGTTGAAATGACAGACTAAGTCTCTTACACGATGACCCAATTAGCACACAGGAGCACAATAATCCTACAGCTAAACACAGGCACCACTTGCATACACAAATTTAAATCCTTTCAATATTAGCAATACTACCTGGCTCCTAGGACAGCACATTTCATCAGATCTCTGAATGCTTTACAAAGGATCAGTATCCATCTCACAGCTTTTTAGATGGTGAAACAAAGGCATAACAGGCAAGATGACTTGTCCCAATTCACTCTCAAGGCCAGCAGCAGAGCTGGGAACAATTCAAGTCTTTCTGATGCTAAATTTCCCACCTTCTCAAATAAACCAAATGACCTCATTGCCATTTGTGATGAATAACCCATTTATTGTATACAATGAATGGAACATTACAGCAACACAAATCTGTCATTTTCATCTGTAGTGGATTCCTCTTGGGCTGTCATGAAGTGTCCCTTGAAAATGCCTTTTTTTTTTACCCAAATATGTGCCCAGGGTTAAAATTCTCTGTATGCAGATGTTTATTTTTAGGTATCATCTGTATTGGTTGCTGGTGAATGCTTAACTTTCACAGAGGGTCAGAAAAGGTCATCACTATAATAAAGCTTTGTATAAACTAACAACTCTGTCTTGGTTTCTTATTTAAAAGGAATAATATATTGCACAAAAAACACTCTGAAAATGTTCTATTGCAAAAAGAGATGAGAAATCTATTTTTATTCAAGCCTGCAGCATGCCATAAAAATTTGGGTTTTTTGAATATGCTGAATGACATATACCCATTGACATATCAGATAATTTATACAGTATATAATGGGAGCGATAATGATCTTACAACCTCAGAAATAAAAGCCTTGTTAAAGCAAAGTTAAGTTCATGCATACATCACAATTAAACTAAAAAGCTAACCCAGCTCTGATTCTAAAAAGAAAACATTGGCATACATGGAAATTCCCTGTTAATGCTCAATTCAAATTTTTAAAATTTGAAGGTCAGGGTGTTCATTATTAAGGTTCTGTAATCAATGAGTATCCCTTCCTAGCCGGTATCAATCTCCACCGGCCATTTAGCTCACCATAGACAGAGGCCAGAACTTGACTCTGCAAATCTAGAGTATCACAATCACGCATGAACTTGATTCCTGGTAACTGCCTGCTTGTTTTGTCTTGCCTGATATTCCTAGAATCCCACCAAGAGGATGTCTGGAACTGCTGGGGGCATGGAAAGCCATTTTTTTAGCATATCCTTTTCCAACATATTTGGAGAATGACTTTCCAACTTTCTTTAGAAAAGAAATAGAAATGCCATTAGCGAATCAAGCTTTTCCTAGAAAGAAGCCCTTTGGGATCCTGTACTGAGCTGGAGCTTTCTACCCTCTTCACTTCTATATCTATAATTTGAGCTTTCTAGACCATTATGGATCCTGTACTGAGCTGGAGCTTTCTACCCTCTTCATTTCTATATCTATATTTTGGGCTTTCTAGACTATTATGGATCTTGAGTCCAAAGTCTTCAAGTTTCCAAACTACCTGCTCAAATATCTATGCACACTGTAGCTGCATGCATTGATATTCTGAAGGATAAAAAGTGAATTAGTAGAAGCTTAAGTCACAACAGCAACTAAAATATGAACACACCTTTGTGGCCCTCATGTGATGTGAAGCAGGAGAGAATCTGGTTCTGTGATCTGGATGATGGTTATTGGGAGTAAGTGGAAAAAAATCATGATGGTTCAGGATTAGGCAATCCCTGAGGTTCAGACTCTTTATATTTTCAGGTTTAATACTGTTGTTCTTGTCCAGAGCATTGCATTTGAAGTAACTTGAGTGATTAACAAGTTCAGCTTATGAGACATTTGGCTGAGCAGTGCTAAGCCAGCTTGGTAGGAACAGCGACGAAGGCCCAGAAAGTCAACCAAGGAGAGTTATTTGGTATAAGGTGTCATTTGCATTCATGTTACTCAGATAGAAGGATCTTCTGGAATTGTATCCTATTCTAGTCCCTTAGATTTCTCCACTCAAAAGTGTTTTGTACTGCTGCAGCTGTCTGCTTTTCAGAGTAATCAGACAATATTGGACACAGCTGGACAAAGTCATTTTCTGGTTTATGTTTCTGTACTAGAGTGCATGAAATGTGTATGACTTAAAAGAAAGCATGTTGTTCAGAGTTCCCTTTAAGGAAGTGGGGAATTAAAATAAATGTTGCCAGTGCTGAGGATTTTAAAACACTTAGATTTAACTGACAAAAAGAAGTTATTTTTAAATGTTGCCTTTTGTGAAATCTCTAGTTGTTTCTTCAAGCTGTGTCAAGTGGCATAATAAAGTTGCTTCAGACATGAGAGGTTGTAGCAATTTCCCCCTGCTTTTCTTTTCCTTTCTATAGAAGCCCTGGGCACTGTTGGTTGTGCTCATTTTGTACCAAAGCTTCTTGCAGTGGGAGGGAAGTTGTGGGAGAGCACTTGTGGAACGAGAAAATTAAAATAACAATGGAGTCATGTTGTGAGGTGCAACCTTCTGTCACTGACTCAGCACGTTCTTGTACATGTGGGTGATGGTCCACATGGCTTGTACTGACCTAGTAGACTCAAACAAAGAATTTGAAATAAAATGGCACTACCAACTTGAGGTCTTCGAGGGTTATTAAAAGTGTCTAAAAAAATCTTGGGCACATTGGAAAAGGAAGGAAATAAATGTAGAAGCACAATGTGAAAGAAGATTCAAGAGAGAATTGCAGAATAAGTATGTATTCTGTTTAGTATTTCTAATTTTAAAAATATATATATTTGTCCTGGACAAAACTGGCTAGAACTCATAATTTTAGCATGGCTCAATGTGTGAATTTTTTTATCAAGGATGAAGTTCTTCAGTTGCCTTAAATTTTAGCAGAAATTATGGGGCAATGGATACCTTTTCTCCATACCAATTAACAGCAGAAAAAAAGTTGGGGAGATATGTGGGCCGTCAAGAGGGTACGTGGTGTTAAGACAATGAACAAACACATGGCATAATAAAAACCCTCCATCAGTTTGAAAACATGCTGAAGCAAAGCAGCAGGAGACTGTTGGTTTTGGGGTAGTCTTCTTATCCTGCCTCCATTAGCATCCTGATTTTGTCCCTGCCTCTCTCAGTCCTTCTTCTATTAGAGTGCTGTGTTGGTCTGACCTTAGCAGGAGGCACCGAGAGAGGCAAGGAAAGGAGTTTACCCTGTTCTGTGAAACCAGACACCCATCTGTCCCTGTAGTCTAGAGAAACCCACAGTCCAGTGCACTGCAACAATCCTAAACTGGATTGGGAAAAAAGGATGGAAATAATTCTTTCCCAAGTGTCCCAAAATAAGAGTGGTTGGCATAGCCATACACTGTAGTACCAGCAGAGTGATGCTCACCCACCATCCCATATGTGCCTGTTTGATGTTTTGGGAAAGGGGGCAGAAGGCAGGAGGAGGGAGCACAGTAACAGCTGCAAGCTTTCCATCAACTTTGCTCCTCTGTAGCCACAGCTGTGGTGAATAGGAAGGCTGGGCCAGAGCTGAAGGCATGCAGATAACTGAGCAATTCTACTCTATCAAGTGCTGCCACATTGAGACCTGTCCTCCACCTGCCTTTGTTAGCAGCCCACTTCCCTCCCTCACCTCCATGAGCAAGAGGCCAGCCAAGACCTGCTGTCAGTGCACACTGGGGGTGAGGACTGAAATCCTGCAGCATTGCACAGGGCACTGTTAGCCAGAAAAGAACATTTTTGATTGCACCTGTCTTCCTAAAGCTTCCCAGCTTGCCTTGAGAAAGTTGTCTGTAGAAGCATGCACAGTACATACATACCTGTCTCCTTGTTCAGAGAGGATGTGTGAGGGAGGACGTGGGATGTGTGGGAGAGAGGAAGGAAAATATCAGTATGACTTTATTAGCATGAGTTCAAAGGGATCAAATTTGGATTAAATAGAAAATTTATTCCGGTAAGGGAGAAATGCACCTTTCATCAAACTTAGACTATTGTTAGCTGCACTTTGTTCTAAGCTTTTTCTGGGACATCTGAAAACATAGAGAGATAGAGAGGTGTGTACTGAGTTCTGTTAGTAAGGTGTTCGTTGCAACTACCAGGATTAGATGAATTTTTTTTTTTTTTTGTAAGGAAAAGAGAAACATTGTGAAAATTACTAGGCTTCTAAAGAAGTGCAGCTGGTGGAATACAGTTATCAGCAGATTGCATGCTTTGATTTGGCCTCAATAAGTTAGGTGCATGAAAAAAAATTGAGATTTACAGATTTCTCTGCAGTTTGCAGCTTTTACAAGGTTGACTCATGTCCAGCAGATTAGATTGGTTTGGAATAATCAGTCTGGAAAGAACAAGTTGCATCTTTAAATGCTCTCCCTTTGAAGCAAAACTGTACCAGGCACAAGTTGGAACTGAACTAACTGTTCATTCTGAGTAAATCATTCTTTATTAGATATATCCTTTAGTTCTGTGGATTAGTGACCCAAAGAAACCCATTTCTCTCCATACTGTTTTTTGTTAAGCTTTCCTTTTTTGCAAATGTGTTCAGTCTTGATTTTTCTTCACTGAGATTATTTCTGTAAGAAAGCATTTGATATCTACAATTCTAAATTCTAAATTGGACTATCAGAGGCTCAGGCTATTGTTTTTACTCTCTGAATGTAAAACAGCACATTTAAAACTGACCTAGTATTCTGTAGCATTCATACCCTTTCCTCTTCTGTATCCCTGTATAAAATGGGTTATTATGACATACATGTGCTTCAGACTGTTATACATCCTGTGGTCCTTCCAGCCATTCCCTGACTTCCACCCTCATCTAGAATCTTTCTCTCTGTGTTGCGTGACCAAACAATTGCATTTATTTTCCATTTTTTTCTGTTGCAATGTCTAATTCCTAGATGGATACACCAGGAACTATAAACAGGGGCCTCCAGGACTAAATGAACTGGTTTAGCATATGGCTGAGTGCTCAGATCTTGCCATTTCCTATCCTCTACAGATCTTAACTGGGCTTTCAATTCACCATAGAGTGAGCCAGCTGTGCCCAGGTGGCCAAGAAGGCCAATGCCATCCTGGCCTGTATCAGCAGTAGTGTGGCCAGGGCAGTGATTGTCCCCCTGTACTCAGCACTGGTGAGGCCACACCTCAAAGCTTGTGATCCATTCTGGGCCCCTCACTACAAGAAAGACACTGAGGTGCTGGAGTGTGTCCAGAGAAGGGCAACAGAGCTGGAGAAGGGTCTGGAGCGCAAGTCTTATGAGGAGCAGCTGAGGGAGCTGGGGTGTTTATCCTGGAGGAAAGGAGACTCAGGGGGGACTATATCGTACTCTACAACTACCTGAAAGGAGATTGTAGGGAGGTAGGGGTTGGTCTCCCAAGTAACAAGCAATAGGACAAGAGGAAATGGCCTTAAGTTGCACTAGGGGAGGTTTAGATTGGATATTAGGAAAAATTTCTTCACTGAAAAGTTATCTAGCATTGGAACAGGCTGCCAAGGGAAGTGGTGGAATCACCATCCCTGAAGTACTTAAAAGATGCATAGATGAGGCACTTAGGGACATGGCCAAGTGTTGGACTTGGCAGTGCTGGATTAGCAGTTAGACATGATGGCCCTAAAAAGTTCCTTTCCAATCTAAAAGATTATATGAATCTCTTCCATTATACGATTTTACGATATCCTGATTGTCTCTTAAAGGAAAGAAATTGATGAGACATTTTTCTAAGACTCACCCTTTGTACCAGAAGGTGAGGGTTGACCTTTGGATGCTAGAAACTTCGTCCACAAATAACATTCATATTGTATTTGACCACGAACAGGTTTTCCCTATTTGGAAGAAAAATCTTTTATATCTCAGTATTTTCTGAATTTATACAGTTCTTTTGTTAATGAAAAACTTTAGCAGGGGTTCACATATTCTTAGTGTAAACACTCAGTGCAAGTGAGGACCAGAGGTGTACGCTTCTATGGAACTGCCCTCTTCAGTTTTCACTTTATCAAATAAATTAAAGGTGTTTCATCTATACTTATAAGTACATCATTACTTCTAAGTGCTATATTATTATTATCTAAGTGTTCTTACACTGTCACAGAAAGACCTTGACATGCTGTAAATAACTTTGGCTCTCGCTTTGATACTACATAGACTCCTGCAATTGTGTTTATTGTCTGCAGGCATTATGGAAGCCTAATATGAAAGAACTGGAGAGCTCACACTCAAAATGAATGGATATACATTCTCCTTCTATTTAAGCTGATTTGCTACCTCAAGGAATGTTTGATACATCATCTTGGGCTTTGGGACTGAAAAGGCTGAAAGGGAAAGGAAAAATAAAACACTAAACTGAGTCTTTCAGAGCTCATTTTTCATCACCACTCCTTCAGTAAAAGAAGGACAGGCAAAGCATTATGGAGGTAGCAGTGGCTGAACTTCAAAAGCTTCTTAGGTACAGGGTGGATGCTTAATTATCTGCTTTTGTGAAACCCTCTGATCACTAATCTTGTGCTAAACTCTTGTATGATTCCTGGTATTTGCTGTCTGGAGCTGGGCAAGGCAGCCTGCAAAAAGAATATGAAATATCACGGTAATTTACTATTTTGGTGTCCAGTACCAGAGGAGAGAGACAAATAAACAAAAGTTATACTACATAAATGACACAATAGTGGATCAAATTGCAAAATACATTAAAGATTAAATTTTAATCTGTGAATAGAGTGTCTTTAGCTCTAAACACAGTCTGCAGCAGCAGAAGAGAGAATGCTCATAACCATGAGTATCTGGCTAGGGAAGAAAATAAAGAATGGACAAATCTATAGCCTTATCACTTTCCAAAGAGGTCTGAAAACTTCTCTTGGTGAAAGGGCCTCTTCCTAGCATTGAAACTTGCATCTATTAACACAACTGCAGCCAGAGACTTGATGAAGCCTGTAAGAGCCTTTGTTGTATTGCACGCTGTTTGCAAATGAGTCAGATAGATGGGAGAACAATGACATTATAAAATCCCTAGAAAGAGAGTTTGTATTATTTCCAGCAACCACAAAATTTTTACAAGATGTTCTATAATAGTCTGTAAATTATAATGGAATCACTTTCTAGCTATTGAAAAATCAGGTATGTCTACAGAGTGACACAAAATGCTTGAACATGTTTCTTTCATCAGCCTCTGTATCTATCTCTTCCTGACAGTGGCTGGTTTTCTGTTATAACCATACCCATGTTTTAGCTTCCATAAACCAGACACTGAGAGAAAAAGACCAAAAATAACAACAGAATGTAAGAGAAATACCCATTCTGACTTTATATACAAAGCCATCCTCCCCACTACATCAAGAAAAGGCTAGATTTATAACTGGCAGTGATTAAAATGCCCAAATATATAGAGAGAGAATATGAAAGAAGTTGCTTATACTGACTTCTAGCTGCCAGCTCTAGAATAACTTTCCAGTATAAGAATCATGTACAAAACCTCCAGGCAATTAGTTTTCTAATGAAGCTTGATACATACAAGAACAGGATTATACAGCTTCACTGCTTGTAACTGGAGGCCTGCTGATGACCTGAAGGGTCCCTTCTGGTGCTGTATCCTAATTTGCAACTAGGTTTGTTTCTGCTAAGATAGCAGAGCCAACCCAGGGCTTGAAAAGTTGGCTGGTTCAGATCTGCTTTCCTTTATCAAACAGCAGTTGCACAATTTTTGTTGTTGCTGAGATGTGAGCCAGAAAGAAGTCCCCTTAGGAAAAAGAAAAAGGCCACTGTGCTTTAACTTCTGTTTTCCTTACTCTCTCTGTGGGCAAAAGCTGCTGCTAGAATCTTCTCTATTGAAATGTATTGATTTATCAGATTATGTATTGGATTGACATTTAAGTAACATAATTAATTTAATCCCTGTGCATCCCATTTCAAATGCTGTGCCCATCACAAGGGTATCTGCACACTTTGGTAACTGAGTTGCAAGCCAGAAATCATCATCAAAAATGGTGACTTTGAATTGACACTCCAAAAGATGCCAGCAGTTTATTAGGATGTTTGCCTGAGGAAAACATGAGTGACATCATTAAAATTTGGTATCTTTCCTACTGATTAATGTCGAGAACAAAACTTTATTTTTATGTGAATAGAAGATCATTTGCTTTTGAAAGTAAATATGCCTGAGCTGTACTGAAAATAGCCAGAGTTTGTGGTTACATCAGACAGAAAAAAATTATGCTGCTCAGAGGTATATTGATCACACTGAACAAATATCTAAAATATTGTCTTTTTCAGAGCCAAAAGTTTAATTCCATACATTAATGAGGTACAAATCTCTGTTCCAAAAGACCATAATGACTTCCCTCTGTAATGCCTGCTGGGGTCATGGGTTTTTCCAGGGGATTGAAAGAGGTAGAGTGCAACCCTCTGCGTGGCCTTCATAGGTCTATGGAAAATAATTTCAAATTTCAATGGCAATGCACATTATATGATCACTACCACCTAGGCAATGACATTAGTTGCCATAGTAACCTCAGGTTGCATCATTAAGAATTTTAAATGTTGGGAAGCATAGCTTGAAACACTGGGAGAAGAGCAGGAAAGAGGCAGGCTTGACAGAAGTATGCAAAGCAAGCAGGGGCATGAGTGCTTTCTGTTGTGCCAACCCTGGATAGGGAACAATGGAGGAAACCAATGGCCTGGATATATCAAGTGGTTTTTCAGCTTTCTTCCTGTATCATTTAAACAGAGGAGGGAAAATCTGTTTTCCATCTTTCTTACTCCTCCCTTTTTCCAGTAAAAAAGAAAGGCAACATGTCCATTTGAAACTGGTCACCAATGATATTCTTTTGCATTTTAGACAAGCTAGAAGTATGGGTGGCTGGCTGTGGAACCACATCTGGCTTCTCTGGAAATGGTGGTGTTTCTAAGAACTTGGTTATTCTGAGTCACAGTTTGTTTGCACTGGTGTTGCTGTGCTGATTCTGATCACTAATGCAGTAAACTCTCCTTTAACCAGGGCATTTACACCATTGCCTTTGCCACAGCATAATGTGGGCTTGTAAGTGTCAGAAGTATCCATCATTCGTAATATGCCTTCTCTCCATCAAATTTGTCTTCAGCCACTAATTCACACAGGCAACTCAGCTTTTAGAAGGTCATTCAATCTAAACTAAAAGTGAGCAGATCCAAATTTTGTCCCAAGAATTAGTTACTTCTATTCAGACATATTCCTCTTTGATCCCTCCTTTTGTAACTCTGCTTTTCCCAGTGTTTTTGTGGTGATAATAGGGGAATGTCAAGATGAGAGCCAGAGGGAGCTGAAGGAGGAGCTGATGTTGTAGTGTTCAGACCCTTATATTACCTAGTCCATCTTGGCTTTTTTTTCTCAGAATTCAGTAGCTGTTGCTAACAGACTGGCTTTGGTAAAGAATGCTGAACTTGAGTGTTTGTCCAGGAAAACCCTGTAGGAAGTCAAGTGCAGAAGGAAAGATTCATGTTTTCATTCTTATTTGACAAACATGAATGTGATTATATTTGAATGTTGTAATAAACATGTGAAAGAATATCCAAGTTCCAGACAAAATTTCTGGATGAAGTATGAACAGCTCTCATATTTTCCCAGGGAACGTCATGCAGAACCTACTTTAATTCTTCCTTTCTTCTTTTTTTTTTGTGTTTCTGCATCTTTTTTTTTAGAGAGAACTTCTCTAAAACTTTCATACTCTAAAACTTTCCACTTGAAAAGGGACAGCAACATCAACAGGTAAAAAATCCCGGGCTCCACAACTGTACTGGCTATAATGAAATATCTAGTACTCAAAATATAACAATAAAATGTCTTCCATGAAGTCTCCTGATGTAACATCCCCTTCTGTATCAGAGGATGACGTGACCTATTGCCCAGAACAGCTGTTTTAGGTGCAGATGCCAGACTCCCATGTCCCCAGCTCACAGAAGAGGCAAAGTTCTCTAAGTGTATCACTGTCTGCATGCCTTCAGGAAGATTTCAACACTATTCCAGCCTTGTTCTGCGGTGAGTCTAGCCCATTAATGTGAAACTAGTTTTAAGCATACTTTTGTCTTCACTTGAACAAAACAGTGCTCACATTGTTTTACCAAGTCCCATAAAAACTGGCCACTTCTGCTGAAGGTTTATGGCAATAGATAGATCCTCCTCTGAGATGTCTGCACAAATGTTTCCTGTAACCAGCACTAGTCATTTGTAGTCATTCACACAGCTGAAGTCACACTTTATTTTGATGCTTTAGGCTTATAAAATACAAATTTCCACCCATGAGTTATCATTAATTTGTGATATACAAATCTAAATGGGACATTAGACAAGCATATTAGTGCAAAGCCTAGCTGCTATGAAATGGTCATTAGAGATTACCTTTAAAATATATTTTACAGCAGATATGCTCATCTTGTTGTTGAATAATCAATGGCTGCACCTCTGTGTTAAATTTATTAGCATATCTACAAGGTGCAAGTGAACTTTCATTAAAGAAAAATGTACTGGAAGGCTATTTTCAAATTAAGAATAATCACATGGTGAGATATATTAAGTAAAATGGAATTGATATTAGCATTGATGTGTCACATACACTGCTATTGGGTTTTGCATTAGAAAGTATATTTCTTTGCTGTTGGTTGGGAGTTTTTTAAACACACTAAATTGGCTTACAAGCATATGCATTTCCAGGAGTCCTAGTAAAAGAAAAAATCTCCCCCAGTCAAAGTAATTCGTAACTTTAGGTGTTTGCAAATAAACTGTACACAACTGAATCGAAAAGTCAGGAATTTCTTACTTTTTCTAACAAACATGTATTGTCACTAAGTCAACATATTCTACCATAGGCACAAATGCACAAGTTCACTTTAATAATTGAGGGCTTAATTGAAGTTGTTCCATTTAAAGGCTAAAGAATAAAGCAATCCTGTGAATTGTTTGCTTTTAATAATAACTAATGTTACCATGGAAGTGTAACATAGAGAATGAAGATGTGTTTCTCATCAGATTGTGCTTAAAAACTCTACTAGTCCCTGGCAGTAAAGTGACTGGGAAGAATGGCCACATCAACGCGTCTCTTGTCCTGTTCCAGCAGCACACCAGGCTGTACACAGCATCTTTCTGTGAGCTCTCCAAGCCTCTCATCTGCAGGAACTGGATAGTGTGACTCACATGCCAGCACTCTCCTAAGCACGGTTCACACCAGCCATGTCCAAAGACCAGTGGAAAATGACCCTTCAGCTGGATGTGTAGAGCCCACTGCACACCATATGGCTTACCCCACCTTATGGATCCCTGAGAAGGCAGGTTCTGGGTCCCATTGATTCATGCATTTATCAGCCTCACCCTCGTGTCTAAGTTGCCTTGGAGGCCAGAGAAGAACATGTCCTTTCTGGTCCCTCCAAGCAGCTAGGCCAGGGAAGTGCCCCAGCAGGACTCCTAAATACATTGTCACGTGAATAGGCAGGAGGTTTCCCAGTGGGCTTATTAAGCAATGACTTTGTGATGAGTGTTAGGCCTGTGTCTGAGGGAGTGCAAACAGCAGCTGATGGTCTACACATCAGGTTTCTCACCTTCCAGTTTTGCTGTAAGGCAGAGGTTCTTTGAGGAAGTGTGGATTAGACTTCAGAGTCCAATCTCTGAAAGCAACCTCTCTGCTGCTTATAGAGTGACAACAGCAACACAGTAACAAAGTAGTGGGTTGTGAGATGGACCTTTTTGGGGGGTGGGAGTATATAGTGTGATATCTATATTAGTGCTATTCATAGGACCTCTAAAACCCCTAAGAACATCCCTTCCTGGACCCTCCATACACATTTCCTTCTTGTTCAGACTGAAGCTGTCTTTCTTTGGTGCTTTACAGCACCTAATATGATGAGATCTCACCTCATGGACCATGACCCCAAGTCTGTGGGCATGTGACTCAAGGCCACGTTAATCCTTGGGCTGAGGTTCATGCACAGTGTTGTCATGGGCATAATTTCCTTTACAGAGACAATGTCCAGACAGGCTGAAGGCACTTAATCTGGAAGGACTCTGCTTCTCAGCCCCATGTAATGACTATCATGACATTTTCTATACTAGTCAGTGATGTCAAGGTGACCTTCTAGGAATCATGGAAAGACCTTGAATGGAGAGCCTTCAAAGGACACTGTGAGGGAGACAAGAATGCAACCAACTCCTTGTGGATATTGTGGTTACAGAGATAATGCTGGATACAGGATATCAGCAGGAGGCAAGCACAACTAGCAAAGTTATGTGTAATTTTTCCAGCCCGTGGATGTCAGTGTCATGTCGTGGGTGGAGGAGGATTTCCAAATATCTCAAGGAACTTAAATATTGCAGAAGACAGAAGTCTCATGCACACACATCTCCCATGGCTGACATGAGTGCCAAGATCATGGAGAGTAGCAAAGGAGAGCAAGGAGTGTGCATGGTGACCCATGCAATTAGGCTGAAAACCAGGAAGCTCCTGTAGGAGAGCATCACGTGAAGCTGTGCCCCGTCAGTGCTGTGGCACAGCAGGTGTAATAGGGCACAGTGTTCTGAAATCTGAGATGAAGTTTGGGGTAGTGTGAATGAAATAGGGGAACGGTGCCCTCCCAGATCTTTTTTGTACATTCCAAACTGTTAGTGTGGGTGGTCTTGCAAAAGTTCATCACTGGGACTGGTCTAACAGAGAAGTATAGAGGTACCAGCAGCAACTGAAACCTCTGAACAAACTCGATGTTGGGCCCTGACACAAGAACTGGGAAATTGGCTCAGTGCTCTAGTGCAAAGGGCCATAATAAAAATGCAGTGCTGGGAGAACCGATGCCATCTGAGGTGTGTGGCTGACCCTGTTAGACACAGGCACCCCTGAAACCACCTCAGGCTGTTCTAGGCAGGAGAGCTTTTGTACTTGGCTCTGCCTTGGGAAGACAGTTCAGTTCTCACACTATTTTTTTTAGTCTGTTAATGAAAGTGCTTTCCTAGGGTGCAAAAAGCACAAGGCAACAGGACATAATAACATGTATTAGCAGTCTCTGATATTAATAGTACAGATTGTCACATGATATGACAGTGATTAAAGTGGGCATGGATGGAGGTCTCCCTTTCTTCTGGGAGGCACTGTTCCCCTTTGCAAACAGAAAATAAACACAGCCCTTCCAGAGCATAAATGCCAATAACTGTGAAATTTTGATTAAATAATAGATATGTGTTCAGAAGCACTTTTTATAGTATGTGATTAAGAAAGATAACTAGACATACTTACAGCTCTAATGATAATAATTACTGCAACACATAAAGTGCAGAATATGACACTGGAAAGGCCACTATTAACCTTTCCAAGGGTTATTTTTTGTTGTGTTTTTGACACTATGGACAGCAGTGTGTAGAGAACTAAATAAAACTAAAGCTGTGACAGTTCTATCCAGCCATTCTCTGTTATGTTAAAGAGGAGGTGTAGAGGGGAGTGAAATACTTTCTATTCAAAACAGATGTTTGTTTAATATCAAACATCTGGGTAGTCTTAGAAAATCTGTTTTGCTAAGACTTCTGCCACTCTTGGTAATTCAGAAAAGTTACAACAGTGTTTCCCTGTTTAAAATAAGCTATAAATAGCAGCTCCATGCCCCAGATTAAAGGTTTATTTACTCCTAGCAAGTAAATTTCCTGTCTCCAAAGTGTGATGCCACATTGTCCAGCAGATCACATCCATTATCGGGTAATGCTAATCTGTGAATTCCACATCATGACATCTCTGTGCCTTGCAGCTCTAGTGGAGAATTACAGACCAAACACAGTTGTTCATAAAAACTGAATTGCTATTTTAGCTCTTACCAGAATTACTTGGTGTGGAAGGCTGGGTAAATAGGTTGGGAAAGGCAGAGGAGACTGGCTGTGATGGCATCAGGTTTTCCAATAATAGAAGAAAGAATGGGTAAATGTAAGGAGTCTAAACTTAAGTCAAAGCAGAACATGTGAATACAGTGAATAAGTAATATTGGTACAAATCACCTCAAAGATTCCTGTGACTGAAAAAGGGGAGTTGGCTCTGGAGCTTTGTTAATTCACCTCCTTGTAATAGAGGCTGGTCTCTGTGCATCAGTCAAGCTTGCAAACATGCCTCTGATGTTCAGTTCTGCTTGCTATATGATAAAAAAGTCCCTATTAGTCAGAGTCTCTATAGCTGCAAAAATTATTTTATATGAAGGCGAGAAGATGGCATTATTTTAAATGATGGCATTGCAATGTAATAGATGGTGTGAAAGAAGGCTGTAAATTCTGGGTCACTGCTCTCTGTAGAGCCCTGCAAATAACACAAGCAATCCAGTAGTCCAAGCTGCTCAGGATAGTGTATTTTAAACATGTTAATTAAATCATATTGAAGCAAATTCAGCTAAGCCAAGATTTCTTCAACAATTTATTATTGAAAACACAATTAGCTGGAGGCAGTTGAAGGAGTTTTGTGAAATCAAAGCCTGCACTGCAACTGAAAGTAAGTTCTCCAACCATCAACTCATTAATAGCAGAAAATGGATGTGCTGCTGCAAGGCACCAAATCAGAAGAAAAAATATGAAACTGGTTACTGTGATTTCAAGATCAAATTCCAAATGTTAGAATATTTTCAAGCTGCTGTTACCAAAGCCCTAACATTATTCTTAAAGTTGAAACTCAGACCTCTTATACCCAAAATTGTCGATCTTTGGGGCAGGTCAAGGAGTTAGTGGGTACAACTCTTGGGTTCAAATCTCTTTTGGCAATGGTTATCCTGATTTTTCAGGATCGTTTTCCTCATTTCTTGACTCTCATTTCTCTCTTTCACTATCATCTCTCATGTTACTCACTTTCTGCATTGTGCTGGATGCATCAAAAATACTGGAATACTGTTACTGGAATAAGGGCACGTTAGCCAAACTCAGGCCATGAGAAAGAAACCTGCTGCTCTTATCCATGCCACCCTGGAAACCATGTGCTCTGACAGCATGACTTCTCTGTGAAAGGAGCTGAGAGTTCAGTCCACAATAGCTGCTGAAAGGAGCAAATAGCAGAGGGAGCAAAATGTTCTTTAACCAGCAGAGCAGGGCCTGACACTCTCTGCAGGAGAGGGTAGCTGCATAGGCACAAAGGAAAAGCGATTTTGCATTAAATGGCTGTGGGTAGTGAGGATTGAAATCACCATTCCCATATTAAGGCTGTAAGAGTGTTCCAAATATCCATGGTCCCGTGAAACTTTTGTCCTAATAGGAAGAAAATTTAAACCCAACTACCCATTAGTACCTGAACCTTGGGTTTTTTCCATTCATACAGCTGAGAATGTAAAGTAAATCTTATCTATGTAGACATGGATCCTACCTCATTTAAGCTTATGAATTTTCTTCTGTGCTTCTTCCTCTCCTGTATTACATTGAAAGCAGAGGTAACAGGATTAAAGAATTTTGCCTTCCCACGCTCAGACACTTTCAAGTGAATCAACCCAGAAGAAAAATATGTTCAGTACTTTATTTTTAATTTCTACTGACTTTCACTGTTCTTTCCTTTCAGAATAGATGTAGGAATGCTAATGTAATTCAAGGAACTCATACGACCGCCTCCAATGACTTTGAGTAGGAAATACTAGAAATCTCAGGCTGGCCCTGGTTAGGCTACATGTATTTCATTATTTTGTTAGTGCACTAAGTTCTGTTATTGAACTCCAGCTTAACATCAACTCTGAGGTCATTGCAGGTTTTATCTTAGACTGAATTGCCAAGGAAACTAGAGTTAAGGTGTTCTCCAAATCTGTATTTGTAGGCTCATTCCTCTTTATGACTCGGTCAGTTTTAAGCAAAATTACTCAAGAGATCCTACCAAATATGCTAACTCTCAATGAGTTTTGTGAAAATTGTTGATCAGATGGAGGAACAACACTCAAATTTGTGCCCTACTATGAAGAAGGATGCAAACCATCCCACTGGCATCTTTAGACATGAGCCAATTCAAATCAGTCAGACATTAGATGTTATTGCTGGAGAAGCTTCTATCAAAGTTAATATCTCATTAGCTTGGGATGACTGGGAACTGGCGAGGTTCAACATTTTGCCTGTAAAGCTACACAACCATGCAAAGAAATTGTGGGAATTTTCTGGGTTTACTCTTTTTTCCCGATTTCAGTTAGAAGTGCAAATAGGTGATAGAAGGAAATCAAGTAAAAACAGAGTTTTGACTTACCATGGTACAAGGCTATGCTGTACTTTTGAAAAAAACAAAATAAACTGAGGAAAGCATGGAGAAAACAAAAATTTTTAATGGTGCAAGATTTGGCAACCAACTTCTGTTATGAAAAGTTAAGGACTTTGACGTTACTTTTAGAGGTGAAGGGAGATGGAAAAGTGATTTCTAGACATGGGAAGAGATAGTGGAAAGATCATTAATCTATGAAGTCACAACAAAAAGTAACATGTATGACAAAGGATGCCTTTATTTGAACATCACACAATCATACCCTGCACAAATCCCTTTGTGTCATGCTCAACTGGCAACTCTGCAAACACTAAAACCAGGAAAAAAAAGAGATTAAACTTGTTTCAAGCTTATTGTTAATACTTCTCTGGCCTAATCCCTTGCTCATTTGCCCAGTGGTTGCAGTCCAGCCTCATGTATAACCCAACAGGACACAATAATAGGATACTCATAGATACTTTCTACAGCCAGGAAGGTTTGGGTTCCCCTCACTGGTTTGGGTTACTCTGTGGTGCCATGTGGGATTCTCTAACACACTCAATTCTTGGGTTAAGTGAGCTCATCTCATTAAAGCAGCCCTCTGCTACTACCCAGGGCCTTGGGTACTTCCCTGTAATTTATGCACAGAATAAGGATGAAGCAGGTAAAGACAGCGAGATCTGAATGTACAGATCCTATTACAAAGCAGGGGAGAGGGTTATATAACCTTTAAAAGTCCTGCAGAAACAAAGGGTGCTATAGAATGCACCATGGTTGAGGAAAATGATGCATTACATCGTTGATCAGACATACATACATATAATTTATTTTTCAAATATGCTCTGAGGGTGATGATTACATTATGTACTTATGAAATACCCCTCAGCAAATCATCCATGCCTATTGGCAGAGGTGCCTCAGAGCTTTCAGACAACACAAGTCACATTTAGGAGCCAACTGAAGTAAACTGAACAAACTGGATATATGGCAAGGATTGATTATGGAGATATGCTGAATTTCACTGCTCACACACCCATAAGATGCCTGAAAAGCATTTTTTGATATTTGACAATGAATGCACCACTTTTCACTGATACAATAAGCACACAGAAGCTGCTCTGTTCTCTGAGAGTGAAATCCAGTGAGCAGTTAAGTAACTTCTAAGAGCACGTCTACATACTTTAGGCAGCCCCGTAAAAAGCAAAGCCTGAGCAATAAATAGTTAAAATTAGCCTGGAATTATTTTCATGTTCTCACTGGTCTCAATTCTGACCCCCTGGAAGCTGCTGGAAATATTGTCACTGTCAGTACGGAAACTTGAGAAGACCTCAAGCTGCTCTTGAAATATTACCACTGATTTCCTGATGTGAACTCCCTGACTTCACAGACAAGAATGGAATTTGGCCATGTGTGTTTAAGCTGCATTTAAATTTTCTAAATGTGAGACACATCTGAAAAACAGTGCATATATCCATGCATGTACATACAGGTATATATCTCAATTAGTAATGACAAGAATTGCTTTTTGGTAAAGTTCAACATGGTGAGACTTCTCTGTCTCCTTTATCAAATGCTAGAATGTCCACATAAAATATATCCATTTACGGCAGGATGTGGCGTTTCCAAGAAATTCTACAGGTGTTTTCCCTGGGTGGGAAATGGGGTAGAACAGCAGCCATTCCTCTTCTTTTTTTACCCCTCAGGTCAAATTTCAACCCCTGAAAGAATGTTGTGCTGACAGCATTGTTGTTGGAAAGAGAGCTGTAGCAGGATTTCCATGTTTAGTGGAACACTTTTGTGTTGTCCAATGCCAAATGTTTAAGATCTAAATAACCAGAAGGGCACTATTATGTGTGAAGCATGTACCTGATATGTAAAAGAATTTGGGCAGTATTTTCTTGTTAGAAGATTGTTGTGGTTTAACTCCAGCAAGTAAATATCACACAGCTTCTTGCTCACCTACCCCCCATCCTGCTGGGGGGGAAGAGTAAAAGTGAAAAACTTATGAGTCAAATAAGAGCAGTTAAAGTATAGAAATAAATAATAATTAAAACTATTATTATTATAACAATAATTAATAAATAAGAACAACAAATGAATAATACAATATAATAAAATAATAATGTAATGAATAATAATAGTAATGAAAATGAAAATAACACAGAGAGAAATAAAACCCAAGAAAGATGAGTGATGCAAATGAAAACAATTGGTCATCACCAACAGGCTGAGGCCCAGACAGACCCCAAGCAGCACTTCCTGGTCAACCTTCCCCTGGTTTTGTTGCTGAACGTGGCATCATTTGGTGCAGGATATTCCTTTGGTCATCTGGGGTCGTCTGTCCCAGCTGTGACCCCTCCCAACTCCTTGTGCACCCCCAGCCCAGTCACTGGTGGTTGGGATGACAGGGAGAAAAGGCCTTGGCTCTGTGTAAGCTCTGCTCAGCAAGAACTAAAACATTCCTGTATTATCAACAGTTTCCAGCACAAATCCATAACACAGCCCCGTGCCAGCTACTGTGAAGAAAATTAACTCTACCCCAGCCAAATCAAGCACAAAAAGCAGCCTAAATTTCACAACTCCCTTTTGTGAACTCCTACAGAACTGTTAAAAAATGATATTGTTGTAAAAAAGACTATAATTGTGCATGACTGGTGAGCTTGCCAGCTTCAGGTCCCGAAGTCGTTGAGAGGACACCTGTCCTGCTGTGCAGCAAAAGCCACAGCACCCCAAGCTGCACAGCTGCTCCAGTGCACACAACTTGCTTTCTCACCCAACACGTTCTTACCAGGACATCTTGCGCTCTTACTCAGCAGGTAGATGCTGTGATATTAGACAGGATTTTTCTAATATATGTACTGGATATATCTGCTAACATATAGAGGAGAGTATAAACACTCTCCCTCATGTTAATGGTTTGCATTTCTAATAACAGACAGTAAGTACTGCCTGGGTGTGTTGAAGTTGCTTTTTCACAAAACTAGAGTGAAAACCTTCTGACCTGAATCACAGTTTTGGAGAAACCCTGGGGTTAGTCTGGATACAGGCAGACCCCCCAGAGCACTTGGGTGTTTGCTTAGAACAGTCCTGGACACTTGACTGCGTGAGATTCAAAAAATATCACGTAGCATCAAACTGACGTAAAATTTCCATTGGGGACCTACTGCTCCCTTGTCTGAGATATTTGTAACAAAACAACAACATCAACAACAACAAAACCCTACCCAAAAAAAGTCCTGCAGGGATGACTAAGTTGCATTAGTTCTCCCAGAGGTATAATGTATACAAATCAAATCAAAATATAAATCATTCCACCCTGTTGTGGGGTTTATGCACAGTTTCTTTTAATAAAATATGCAAATATTTTGCAGTAAATTGATTTCCCAGTTTCAGTTTTCTTATCTCCATATTTATTATTCATGATTCTTCTACTCCCCTACTTGAGCAGATAAAAAAAAAAAAGAAAAAAAGGAGGGGAAAAAAGCTGTGTAGAGTTCACTTGCTTTTAGGAACTAGCTTTATTATTGTTATTATTAGCACAATTTTATACTTCTAGGAGTGAAAGATAAATGTAGATATTACTTCTAATCTCAACCAAAGCTGAGAGGTAATACAATGACACTCTTTAATGCAAATCACTGCAATAAATGACTACATAGCCCAAGTGTTCTGCTGCATTACAAATTGTAATGAAAGTTTGAATTGCTGAGCAAAATGACTGTTGTTTAACCTGTGACCAGGCTGGATGGTATCAGTTCTGTTGTTAAAGGTGTACACACCATGACTGTACAAGGAATAAACCCAAATATTTCAGATATCTAAAGTTGTTGCTAAACAGGCTTTCTGATTAAAAAAAAGTAAATTGCTGGTCAGTTTTCTATTGCATTAGCCGATGTATGTAATTGCTGTTTTCCATCAGTGCGTGGTTAACAAGTTCTGCAGGAGAGAAGCAAGACTGATCAAATGTGGGTGCACGTTTCTTGTCGCTGGCACTGGGGGTCTTTGTTGAGATAAAGGACAGAAAGGTGAGGGAGCCACGGAAGGTCAGGGCAGCAGAGCAGGCACAGCTCATTGCACGCCAGGAGAAGGTCAGAGACAAAGTCGGGGGAAGGGACAATGAGACTCCAGGAGCAAAGAAATGTTAGGTTTCAGGCCTGTATAGAGAAGATTCTGTCACAGGACAGGTATAACTTATTACAAGCATATGCTCCAAGTAAGCTCCATTTTCAAGCTACTTTCATTTTAATTAGGTATAATGATGTCTTTCCATTAAGACCCTCAATGGATTACAGATCTCATCTTTTAAAATGTGTCTGTGTTTTAGCAATACAATTGATTTTTGAAGGATTTAAAACTTTTATTCCTTTACGAATAAAGGTCAGACCTGTAAATATTCCAATAGGAACTACAGTCGAGTAACAAACCCTAGAGGAAAAGACTTTTACAGATATTCTAGGTTTGTTGGACTGGCTGAAGGATTAAACTATATTTTGTTCTGATAGTACACTGCTTTACAGGAATTTGGGTTACTATAACCATGAATTTTGATCTCCACAGAAACAACATTTTCATCTAAAACTTCCTCAGAAGAAAAATTCCCAACAAGACCCTAAGGTGGGCTATTTGTGAGAAGAGGGTTCTGCAAGGTTTGGCCCAAAGCACTGAAGATCAAATTCTCTCTCAAGTCAAAGAAATTGTGTCAGCACAGAATCTGGCCTTAGGTATAAGTGGTGAAAAGAGACTGCATTGCAACTGCATTGGCATTGCAAATCAGATGGGGAAGGAAGGAAAATTCACAAAAAGACCTTAGATTTCTTTCTAATTATTCCATTTCTTCTCTGCCAAAAAAAAAAAACCATTGGGTTTGTCTCTGCACTTCAGCATCAGTTTTCACCTGGCATAAATCCCTGCTTTACATGGAATGGCATCATTTAACTAATGTGATGACATGAAAAGTTGCACTCCTATCTCTGGAAAAGACTTGCAGGTTTATTCAACAGTAGAATAATCCTCTTTGTAGGCTGACAACAAGTTATTTTCCGTAGGCAGGTTTTTTGATGTTTACTTTCTTGACAAGCAAATAAGACGGTTTTTCATCAGAGAACCTGACACGTTATTAGAAATTATGATTGTCCATCTGCTTTTTCTCTTCAGTTTCACTCATAGTGCTCCTAAGGTTTGTCTTCTCTACATTGGTGCCGCCACGACCTAAAGCAGAGGTCAGGCACGGCAGTGGGTCAGGGAGAAATAAGCTCCAGACTCCTGGATTTCTTACTGCAGTCAACTATTACTCTCTGCTACTTAGTTACATCCAGTGTAGTACTTTTTTTATTATTATTTTATTAAGATGTAAATTAAATCTAAAAAACTCTGAGAAAGAAAAGTCTGCTTGAAAAAGTTTGTTCATGTTGCAGAGTATTATCTGTAAGTCCTCCAGCTAGGCTAAAAGCCTATCCCACTGCTCCTTGGGATTTCTAGTGAATTAATAATGTCACTGATGAATATTCAAAAGTAGGCAGCTATTGTGCCTCCAAGCACATAATTAATTATTCATTACACATTTTTATTCACTGAATTAAAAAACACAGGGTGCTCTGGGAAATGAAGTGTAGTTCACTGCAGGGGCATGAAATTCTACACTGCCCCTTTAAGGATTATTACTCTGTATTTATAGTTGCCAGGGCAACATAAATGCTGGGCAATTAGATCATGGGTTGTCCCCGAAGACTGATGGGATAATAAGCAGTAGTCAAGTATTAAGTTGACCCAGTAAATGTCCCACATGAATAAACCTGGGCTAGGACCACAGCTGGCATCTTTCAAATAAAACTTTTACATTAATATAGTTTAAAAGGTGCATTTATCCGGGAATTGAGCATGCATCCACAGTGGGAAGGCTGCGGAGAGGACTAATACCTCTTCCCGGTGGTGGTCCACAGGCTTTGTTCCTTGGGCCGGGCTTTGTGCAAAGTTAGGAGCATATTGAGCCTCTAAAATGCTCAGAAGTGGGGAGAGCCCCACATTTACCCGCTAAGAGCCAATGTTCTGTGTGGGTGGAATGGGGTTATTTTTCCCTACTTATTCTGCAAAGCTCACCAGCAGGGGAGAAAACCAGTTTGGTTCTGAGCTTTAAAAAACAGGCATTAAAATTTGACAAAAAAGAAACCAAAAACCAACCCTACAACTATTTAACTGGGTATGATTTTGCCTTAAAAACAGTTTAACAGAAACATAGCATCAAGATAACCCCTGTAAATTATTACCTGTGAGATGTGTTACCGAGGGCATTTTCCAGACAGTAAAGAATGATCTAAAAATATGAAATGAAAAGGATCAGAGAGATTTCCTTAAACTACTTTTTTTTTTTTCAGTTTTGTTGCAAATATAAGCTTCAAATTTTTGCTGGCTACTGGCCATCCCTTTTTTCACTGAATTAATTTTCTGTGAATCCTTCTACACAAGTTCAGAAATTCATCTTTCTCTCAAAACTATTTTCAAGTTTAAAAAAAAAAACCCAAACTGTGGAGAACCCCCACACATATATTATTCAATATTTCCCCATTAATACTTGTTATGTTAATATTTTTTTTAACATAATGCTTTCCACTATCCCCACTGGTGACACAAGATGACGGTTTTATTGTGCTTTTAGATCACTAATTTTGTAGAGGAAAATGGGAAATCATAGCTTATCTCTGCCTACAAACACTTGGCCATGCTAAAGCATGAAATAGTTCTCACTTAGAGATATAGTAACGCTTTCTATAGTTTTGTAATACAGGAGGAAAAAAACACAATTCCCAGAAAGTATTATATATCCCTCAGTGTCAGAGAAAAGACACATCTTATCAGTGAGTGTGTATGTGTGTGCATAGATTTATCCAAACATATAGATAGACATCACATTGCCCCAGACAGCTGAATGCATTTGCTCATTCATTAAAATTATGCTCATATACAATGAAATGACTAGCTTTGTAGCGAAAATATTTTGAGGAAGAAAGCAAATGCTTAGACACACTTTTTCTATGATAGTATTATTTGTCAAAATATCCCTAGCTTTCAGCAGACTACACTTTTTTACACCTTATTATTTGGGGCATAATTCTGACTGGCAAGCAGAGAGGTGCACTTTTCCCCTACAGGAGAAAAGGATGGACACCATGAAGAGCTGAGGGGACAAGCATGCCCAGACCCATTGGTCAGACACGGGGCAATGTGGATTTGAGACAGTAGGACTTACGTGCTTACAGTTATTTAAGTTATTTAAGCATGTGCTTAATTATTTTTATGGGATCAGATCCTGAGAGTTGAACAGCTGATTTGGTCTCTAAGCCTGGTTACAGGTTTGGTTCACCTCTGTCGTTTGGGATGGCAACATCCTTCTCATGTGCTCAGGAGGGAATTTGTTCAGGAGATGTGGCAGGATTGCCCCTCAGCATAGCCAAAAACCCTGAGCTGCAGGTTCAGGGCACACATTCAAGGACACTCGCCCTGTCAGGCCTCTCCTCCACCACATAACGAATCTGCGGGGATAGCAAACCCTAGAATATCACCTCTGCTGCTTTTATTGCTTACGGTTGAGGTCTGTGTGTATTTCTCAATGACAAGTCAAAAGGTACGTGGGAATATTCCTAGGTACAAAATATATTCATTTTCATACTTATAAATATGGATGTGGTTATATTTTATATATGTGTGTACAGACACTAAAATGGAAAATGTCTAGTGCAAATTAATTCGGTTGCATTTGTGGATTTGAAATATCAGCAAAATATCATTTCTAGCAATTATTTTTAGCTACAGGTAAATGATAGGGGACTGGCTGCTTCAGCAGCTTGTATCTGTTTATTAATTACAAGAACACAAAAAATTGACAAAAACAATTGAGATTTCTTTCATGGCATTGTGAATCTCAGGACAATATCCTGCAGAATTAGTCAGTAATTCTCCACTTGGACATAGTCCACAAGAAACCTGACAAAAATCAGCTGCAATGGATGCTTCTGCAGCATTCTGGTCTGGGCTGCCTTTGCAGGAAGACACAAAACAATAACAAGTTAATGAGGAATCTCTGTCTTAATAGTTAGAAAAATTAGGAACTGTCTTAGTCTGCAAGACCTAGCAAGAAAAACAATATGATCAAATAGAGATGTTGATTTTGCTGGAAGGAACACACTATCCAAAGTTCAAAGTAGGCTCATGTGGAGATAATCAATCACTACATTAACAGCAGCACCGAAGAGACATGATTTACAAGGCTATAGCTTTGGCAAGAGAGGTTATAACAAGTGATCTCCCAAAAGTTACATCTTAACCTCATCACCTGTCAGTCCTCACTCCAAAGTCCCAACAACTTCAGTCCCAGACAAGGGACATTTTCACCAGTATTTCTAGATCTCCTTGAAGAAAGGATGGGTTTTGTGGATAATATTGCACTCCTGGACTGCATAGATGGGCACTGGATTCCCATAGTAACATTCAGCTCAAGACAAATAAGAGCCTACACAGCATATGAGGGGACTTTAAGTGAACTGGGAGTATCAGAATATTGATATGTCAATATCAATACTGAAGGATCACCCAAAAATGGCACCAGTCCATCTTGGCCATTTCCCAGGCAAGATAGCAACAAAATGTCGTGCTGTTATCCAAGTTTTAAATGAAGAGAAAAACACACACAGCCCTTAAGGTGACTTGACAATGCATCTAGTTTCACAGCAGTGACTTTTTTTAGTTTGGGGGGATTTAGAGGGGTTTAGGAGTTTGTTTTTTTTCCAGGGGGCTTTGCTTGTTTTTTTGTTTTTTCCCTTCATTAAATCATTACTGAACACCCAAATAGAAGCCTTGAACTTGAAGGAGAAAGAAGACCTTCAGTCTTCCTTAGGAGCTGAAATAGCTGCTTTAGCAGGCAAATCCTAGAGCTCAGACAAAAGAATTGTCTTTGCTGGGAAAGTCACTGAAAGAAAATGTGAGTGGTTTTCCATTCCTTAGAAACATGGAACCAGTCCCCACAATAGGAATCTCT
Organism: Atrichornis clamosus; assembly: GCA_013400975.1. Lineage (NCBI taxonomy): Eukaryota > Metazoa > Chordata > Aves > Passeriformes > Menuridae > Atrichornis > Atrichornis clamosus. Next base: position 191,532 of record WBMZ01005513.1, read on the forward strand.
GCTGCAAGGCTCCAGAGCGCAGACAAAGCCATTTGGACAATCACCTGTGTAGCTAAAAACTGCTTTAGAATACATTCTACAATTAATCTCACTGCATTCATCCCTGTATAGAAAAGGTGGAAGGCAGAAGCTCGTGGGAGTGTGAAGTGCTCAGATTGGATCTGAAGGAAATCTTCTGCTACATGATGGCAAATCATGGTATCAAGCATGGTATATATAACGCATCCATGATTTCACCTCTCTGTGGCAAATGATGGTGATTCCATGCATCCTGCCTCCTGCATGCAGGATATGGCCAAAGTTCTGGTTACATACATATCAAACTACTATTTTCCTAGGACCAATTTCAGTCTTTATTTTTAACTGCTTGGAACCAGCAAAGCCTCCATTTCACAGACTCCCACTGTCTGGGCGTTACTGCTGTGACTGCGAGTAACAGCTACACAGAGGCCCTGCTGCCGTGTTTATCCAGCCCATCTCCTACTAATTCAGTTCTTCCTCTTCTTCTTCTCCCATTGATGCCCGTTCCTTGGCATTCACACTTTCTGTGTCAGAAAGAAAATCCTCTTTCAAGGCAGATATAGCCATTCTGTGGTCCTCCTCACACAAAAAGTGCACCTGTGTTTATGGCAAAGTAAATGTTTCTAATCCAAAAAATATGACAAGCTCTTTGAGGAAACAAGAAGCCTCCTTTGTTTTAAGTCCCTGGCTTGCATGGTGCTTTGTTACTAAGTTTGTCAGCTGTGTGACACCTGGAGCAAAAGCTCCTTAGGATAGTCAGGTTGTCTTTAGTCTCTCTGGGAAGTGCTGGGCACACACGAAGAGCTCTGTAGCAGGGCTAAAAAGAGAGGAACACTATCAAACTAACACAGTATTGAAATTTCTAGCACTTTTTTTTTTCCTAGAAGAGGAAAATTGCCCATACTAAGTGGAAGTGTCTGTGTACTGACACATCAGGTCTTAAAATCAACAGAAGTGACTGGCTTCTCAGCCACAAATAGCACACAGACACCAAAGGTACATTTACACTGACAGCACTAACACTGTAGATGTGCTTCCACCAGTTGTGACTGTTACTCACCCAGTGATCAGAAGATCCACATCAATGGCACCAGCACCTGAACTAATTAGCTCTCAGTGGCACAGTGCTAACAGAGCTGGAGCCTCTGCAAGGTGCTGCACTTCACAGTGTGGATACAGGAGCACGTCTGGAGATACCCGCCCCAAGTGCCCATTGCACAGTGTTGACCTGACCCAAAGGATTAATCAAAGGTCATGGAGGAAAGTGACAAAGCCAGGATGGGCAACACAGATTTCCTAAATTCTTATCCTGTGTTTAACTCCTCTATCCCTTCAAGGAGTTCAAGAATTTAACCAGGCAGGTTAATGTGGAGTGATGTGTGGGCAAATTTTCTCCTTTGAAGACATTCTTGATTTAAAAAGGAGGAGTTGACACTGAGAAAATCACATCCCACAGTCACTGTGTTATATAGGTTAAAGCAAAAACATTTTCTGGATGCATATTTGCCTTCTAGGGCATCCACACTGCAGCATCAGGAAGCAGAGGCTAGAAAAAACAGGAGGAAGACTGAACTAAGAGAAGGGTAAATTGTGCACTATTAAAACATTACAAAAATTATCAGGAAGGCATATTTATATTCCAGGCAACCTAGAGCAATCAACTTAGTTCTTATAGTCGATTAGGAGCACTTGATGAAATATTCTATTGAAGTACTAGTCTATTATATGACTTAACAGATTCAGTTATGTACAATTTTATGTCTAAATATATAGAGATATATGTGTGCATGTATCTCTATATGTATATTGTGAGAACAATAAAAGACATTTTTAACCATCTGTTTCAAACAATGCATCTGTATTAGAAACTAGCAAAATGAAGGAGGAGAGAAAAAAAGAATGGGAAAAGGAATTTTTCTCTCCTGCAACTTCCTATCTTTAATTACAATACACAGGTAAATAAGGAGACAGGCAGACAAGTAGGCAGAAGGGCACAGATAAAAGGGCATGTATGTTCAAAGGAAACATAATTACCTGCTATTCCCTTGCTCTCTGGAAAAAAGTTCAGAGTTTCAATACTGACAGAAGCTAAAAATTGATCCATAGAAAAATGTTCACTTCACTAGAGGCTGCAAAAGAGCCTTAGCAACTGACACAGAGGAAAGTTGTTCTGAATTCCTTCAGGCAGGTTGGAAGGCAGCTCTGACTTGAATAACGCAAGAGGCCTTTGAGGCATACAGATGCCCTCCTTTCTGAAAAGTTTTTCTTGGAAAGCAAACTTCCTCCTCTCAACTCACTCTTGGCAGAGAGGATTGCGGTCCAGACTTGCTGTGCACATTATTTCATTCCAGTATCAGTGGACACAGCTCAACGAAAGTTAATAGCCTTTTTCCTGCTTAGAGCTTTTTATATCAAACACAAGTAATCATTCAATCTCCCCCTTCCCTCCTTCCATTCTTCTTAATCTCTCTTTCCTGCTCATTCTAGCTAAATTCTCCTTCTCTACTCTGCCTTCAGACAAACTCAGATTGAGAAAATTAAATATTTGTTCCTTTCCAAGACCTGTCCCTTTGTGACACAAAGGATACAGGCACATCTGGAGGTGAACAGACTACAGACTTTCATCTCTGCAGTGTAACATGTGGTATTAATACTTCTGTCCCCTCCCCCCAAATCTCTCTGTAGGGCAGGGAATAGCTCCTTCCCTATGTTGCAACAACACCCAGCAAGGTGAAATCCCAACTGAGTCTTTGGGCATGTACATACTGAGATGATTTTAAAAACTCCATTGGCTGGATTGGTGGAAGTTGGGATAGAGCATGCAGTGAGCCCTGCATGTGCTCCTGCTGCTCCTCTTCTGCTCCATCTTAGCACCAAGCATCTCCTGCTACTTTTCTATGTTCAGGGACAACTTCTATAAGGCACTATTAGAGGTTCTTCTCTGTCATCATCTTCAGCCATGTCCATATTTTCTTTAGAGCCATAATTAAAACAACATATTCAGCAGCTGGGTTATTTTTTTCCCTAGATTTAATCTGTTCAGGCTCTGATTTACATATTAAAAGCACTAATTAGCCCCTCAGAGTGTCTGAGCACGGATAGTGCAATAACTGGTCATGTAGTCACTAGAGACCACTCCCTAGTGCTTTTGGTAAGATCTCATGTATACAGCCTCAGTCTCTGGATGGCAGGAATGGCCATGTGTAGAGGGTTGTCTGCTTTGTTTCACAGCAGTGAGGGACTGTAGTGCCGGATAGCTTCATTCTTGCATTTTTTCTTCTCTTTGAAGTGCTGTGTTTGATCTGTCTGCTTGTCTGTCAGGTTTTCCCCCTCCCCCATTCCCCATTGCGTCATGTGCAAGAGCCTGCAAGAGGACAGACCGCCTTTGGCCAATGCTGGTGCAGAAAATTCCAATCCAATCAAAGGCACAATGGCCTTTTCTCTCAGCTTTGATGCAGCATTCAAATAAACAAGAACTGTGCATTCAGAAAGAAAAAAAATTCAATAACCCTCTGAGCCATTCTTCTGGCTAAGGATATTCGAAGGAATCGTTTAATTTTCTTTGCATGTTTAGAAGTCACCTACAAAATCGCTCAGTGGTCTGGAAGCAATGTTGCATAGCCCCAGGTGAGAGGCCTGAGATTGAATCCTGATTGAGCTTGTTTCCAAGGCTGCCAGAAGCTATGAAGCCTCCAGGGTGGGAAGAAAGGCTCTCCAAACCCAGCTCACAGGGTTTTGATACTCAACTTCTTCCTGGAAACGTGTAAAGGCAAGACAAGCAACTCTTCCATAGCAATCACTGTGGATACCCCATGGTTTTAGAAGATGCAGAAGGTCCCATTACTCTGGAAAAGCAACAGGGCTTGTTTCCTCACATGCGGTGCTGCCACATAGATGTGACGCATTTTTCTTTGGCACTGGGAGCTGGTATCACCACATAGCACTGAACTGCACTGCCTCATGGCACCAGGCCCCTTGGAGGGATATTTGCACCGTATTTCATCAGCAAATTCCCTTGGGAAACACAACAGAGCAATTGGGCACCAAGCAGGGGCACTTCCCCCTCTTCTGAAGAAGATGTGCCACAGATCAAAGGAGGTTTTTTGAACCAAGGCTAGGAAGGAAGCAAGAACAAACCATCTAAATCAGTGCCAAGGGACTCAAGAGGAGATAAAGTTTTCCCTATTGCTCCACTCAAGCATCTTAAATAATCTGACATGAATATCTCAACTCCATCACCAGACAAACCAGACAAATGGTTTGGAACTTGTCTTGAACGTGAGTTTGAACAAGCCTTATAGAATCATAGAATCATTAAGGTTGCAAAAGACCTTCAAGATCATTGAGTCCAACTAGGAAAAGGATTACTGGACAATATTCTCCTTGCTCTGTTTGCTAGCTGACCAGAGAAAACCAGTGTTGTTTTTGTGGTCAGCCTCTAAAGCAGTTAAGTCTGTGTGAATGGGACTCCTGGGCACTAGAGTCATGCAAGTGCTCAGCACAGCAAATTACAAACTAGGAGAAGGTGGCGTTTAGCTGGATGAAAATAAGGTAGGTAGAAGGGATCAGGAAAAATGAGTATTCCTTGAAGTTGTTGTCCTGAATGAAACTTAGGGCTGTGATTCAAGTAATGATTTTTGGTGCAATTATGTTTCTTTGCCTAGAAGAGCCCTAAAGCCTATGAGGAGTTGCAATGCCATAGAGAAAAGATGCAGATGGCATCTGCATAAGTTCTAGAGGGTTTGGCCAAAAACCAAGGGGAAATTGTCTTGGATGTGCCACCATCTTTGCTAACTATTTGCTTCATAACAACACTACACCTTTCCAAGACTCCCACTTCAGAACACATTTTTTAAACAGCATGGATTCCACTGTTACCAGGAGCCTAAGCTGCAAGAGAGCCCAGGAGACTGTAAAACTATAGTTTCTAAAACTGTTGACTTCTCTTCAAGTCAAAGAGAGGAAATCACAGAGTGGGATGTAGGTCTGGTGTCACAACTGTGCAAACCACCCTCTGCTTCCAACAGAGGCAGATACCTCTGACATATTTAGAAACTTCATGCAAAGAAAACAAGTCAACAAATTCCATTTGATTTAAACTATAGGCTCCCTGAGGCTGTCAGAACAGACCCTCTGTCTACTGAGGGGAGGGAGCTGCTTGACTAATGCCAGCTCTTGTGAGATGCCTCTCCAACCTTTAAATGGGTTGGGAATGCTCACAGACATACTATTCTGATTAGTAGCTTTGAAATTATAACTGACTATGCAAACACCATCATCCACAGCATGTGTCTCAGTGATTTCAGTAAAAAAGTCCCATTCACAGCCAGCCACAGCCCACAAAGAAGAAGAGAATGATTGTATTTAGGAACTTCTTCAGGACAGAGCAAATATTGTCTTGGATAGATGAGAGCTGATGAGGGTTTTCCAAGAAAAACCTACAGTTTTGTTGTCAAATCTTTGTTAAGCAGTAGCTCAGAGACCTCTAGAGGAGAGAAGACCTTCAGTCCTCAAAGGGCATAATTTCTTATTATCATTTCCTTTTAAAGAGTGTCTCAAGAATTGTTTGTCAGCTCCTCTGATAATCCAGGCAGCTAATTTTTCCCAGACTTCCCGATAACTGAAGCCATATGTTTTGCTTTGATACAGGTTCTATCAAATAAAAAGATTTGTCAAGAAACATAAGTATAGACAATATTTACTGTTAACTAAAGAACAGCTGAAAGTTAGAGGTTTTAGTATGTGCACTCAGTTTGTATTGGTCTGCTAGAGAAGTAGGTTGGAAGGCTTCTTATAGCCAATGTTATTAACTGGTGGAACAACTCCAGGAAATAAAATCACAGAACCACAGAATGGTTTAGGTTGGAAGGGACTTAAAAGATCATCTAGTTCCAACCCCCCCTGCCAGGGGCAAGGACACCTTCCACTAGACCAGGTTGCTCAGGGCCCCATCCAATAATAATATAAAAAATTAAGAAATAAAAAAAAAACAAAACCAAACAAAAAAGCCCACACACATCTCTGTGCTTCCCTGATGCACCTGCCTTGGAAGCTCATGGTCCATGCTTCCTCCTTCCCCTTTCTCTTGTGCTTTTATCACCTCCAGCTATCAAATGAGATATCACCTCCATTCCTAGCCCACTCAAATAACTTCTCCACTTCTTCCCTGTTCTTTAAATCTTTCTGCTGTCACTCTACCAATATCTTCTCTTCTTCCCTCTCATTTCCCAGATAGAACATATCTGAACTTCCTCTTGTTTCTGTATTTCAAGTCTCTGCAATCTCAGTATTATTTTCAGTGTCGAATCACTTTATAAGACTCCGTGTTTTATGCCCAGCCTTTTTTTATAATCTCCATAAAAGCTGAACTTTAGGATATGATAAAACAGACAGAAAAGCATATTCTATTTCCCACTGCCAAGGTGCCACAGCAAGCTCTCCTTGCATGGTGTGCATCAAGTCATAGTACTTGGGGTACTGTTGTCTGTAGGCACATTATGAGTGTGTAACTTTGAGAGGGTTAGAGGGCAAAGGCTCATTAAAAGCTTCTGTGATGCCCAAAACAGAAGTAGCAATCATCAAGTTTCATTTTATAGCCATCCTTTCAGTCTCCCTAAACTGGCAAAGCAAAACTCAGCTGCCACCATCAAAACCACACAAATTCTTGCCTTAAAACACAATAGTGTAAATTCTCAGCTGACTCACAAACTGCATCAATCGGACTCACTGCAAAGTATCTACATCAGCCACCACTGTCTTGGCAGAGCTGGTCTGATTGTCATATTTGTGGTCAAGTAAGACCAGCTGAACATCCTGTGCTGGGAATATTTCCCCAACACATCAGCTCTGTGGTCTCACAACCTTCTCTAGATCTCTAGAACTGTTTCTCCCAAAAATCTTCTCTTGGCTGTATTAATGGAAGTCCATGTGCATCCAAGGTTGGGATAACTAAGACATTAAATCCTGTCATCTGTTTACAGTCTCATCCTGAAGAATGCAAGGCTTTCCTTCAACTGCCTTCTGCAGTTACACACAGCATACATGTAATTTGCTTAAAATAAAACTCGGGCTTAATCACTGCCACTGCTAACGGCTGGCTAAGACACAGCCTTGTGCTGGTGGCCTGGGAGAGTATCCTGTCCTCCATGCTGTGCAGGCCTGTTTCAAGGTCTGCAGTCTGGACTGTGCTCTTCAGCAATCTCACAGAGTATCTCTTACAAAGCAGGCCTAAGTCCACAGTGCCACATTTTGGTAACAGAAAGATGTTGCTGAAAATAATTGGGCCTGGCAGCACTCAATTGTTTTCCGAAACCAGTCCATTAGTTCCAAAGCTCACTGAGTGTTTGGTTGCTCTGTAAAGCAGCCACATGCTTAGATATCGTGCCCAATTCATCTGGAATGAATTTGATTTAACAATGTGTATTTGCAACAAGCTGCTTCTGTTAAAAAAAAAACACCTTTGTTTTATCCCAGTTACACCTTTTTCCCTTTCTCTCAGCTGTGTGGCTGCCAGTGCCCACAGGTATTCCTCAGGGATGTGGCAGGAGACAACAGAACAACTGGCTTCTTGACAAGGGAGAGGTGGCTTGCCAACTGCTACCCATTGACTGGAGTATGTGCTTGGCTCTGGGAGGGAAACACTGCTGCAATATGCTCTCCCTGGAGAAATCTATCCTCAAAAATCATGACTATTGCTGAAATATTCAGAGATCTCATTGCACATTTAAAGCACGGAAGTTGAGCATCAGAAGAACCAGATAAAGAGTATGCATTAAAGTTTTGGAAACAGTAATACTGTGTTCCTTCCCAAACCTTTTCTGCAGGTTTTGAGTTGGTTTTCTCTGCATTGAAACCCCCCATCAGCAGTAACTGCACAGACATGGCAGATCCAGGCTCCAGGTGGATGCTTCTTCTGCTTGGGTTTAAAACATACTTTCCTTGGAGAAATTAAAATTCCCCATCCAAACAAGTTTGCAGGTATGTGGAAATGCAACCTTGTTACTGTTGCTTTGCTGGACGCTTCCTTCCCGTAAGTCCAGTAACTTGTAAACCAGTTCTGTTAGCATTACACATCAACACAGACTCACGATGTGCAAACAGGCACATCCTCTCTAACTTGCAACACAGAGTTAATGGTGTCAGAGATGTCTGGTTTAGTCTAGTGACCCAATCACTAGGCTGTGGGTAGCACAGACACCCTGAAAAAACTGCAGGCTCACCACTCGACTAACTTATTTCTCTAAGAGGTTTATAGTTACAATGATTCCTAATAGCCTTCAACATTGGAACAAACTGAATTTACCTACATGAAAGGGGTTGAAGAACACCTGAACACAAACACTGGGTAGCATTCTTGCATCTCAAGTGCGTTATGTTTCAGCAGCAGAGATGCACAGGTTTTACTGATCGCCTCTATGACCTTGAGAACAAAATAGAGGAAACTAGATTTAATTTCTCACTCAAGAGGATGCTAAATTCAGTCTCTATTTTTCCCCAGCCTACTTCACCTTGCACTTTTAGATAGAAGTATTGGTCAGAAAAAGCAAAAATATCACATTAGTGAGAGCCTAAAAGAATTAAATGGCTTAATGCATTATGCCTCACGGGACATCAGCCACTTTTAATCAGTATGTGAGATATTTCCTTGCACTTGCTAACTAGTTTGAGAGGAAGGAAGCTGGGTTTAAATACAACTGTCCAAGTTCAGCCCGCCCAGCTCAACTTCTAAGCAGTGTTACAAACCCCTCCCAAACAGTGCTCAAAGAGTTTCACTAAATTGTCTGCTTCCAAATCCTACATCCTCCAAACATCCCGCACTTTCCTTCCAGCAGACAAAGTCTGGAGTGGGGAGTTTGCTTCCATCTTTTGGCTTACACCACAGCCAAAAGAGACAGTACAGAGCACACACCACCTCCAGGCACCAAAAGTCCTCATCTCTAGGCAGGATGGGACTGGAGCAGGAAGGGGTTGGCTTTTGCATTATTTCCAGACCAAAATTTCCTTGTGAGGGAGGGGGATGACAGTGCTGGCACACAGTTATCCTCTTGGAGCATTTCATCCTTTCGCAAAGCCCTCCCCGAGCTGTGCATGATCCAGCCCTCCAGGACAGCTCACATTTCTGACCAGATTGTGCACAAGGTTCCAGCAATCGCCTGGAAAGTCACTTCAGCAATTAAGTGTTGGTAGATTTTTTTTTTAAATACGAAGGATATGGCCCACTGTGCAGGGTATTGCAGCCACCCTCCCTGTCAGGCCGTTTCACAGTAGTATTGTGGCGCCATGGAGAGGAGCTAATTGGATTTGTTGTCACCTCCCGAAGCTGCCAGGAGCTCACGTCTGCTCTGGTTACAGATGAAGACATCACGGTGACAGGCTTAGAGATGGCTCAGCTGGCATCCTAGGGCCACTAATAGAGCCATGTTGATTTAATGTCCGAGTGGAGAGGTGCAGACAAGCTGTTCAAGTTTTCTATTCCAAACAAAGCAGAGATCTGTTATCAGTTGTCTGTGGATCAGTAAATAAACTTCCATGTGGCTCTCACAGCACCTAACCATCGCTACAGAAGAATGACAAAGTATTTTAACATTGAGATGGTACTTTTAAATGAGAGCACTGTCTCTATGGTTTATATTGCCCTCAGGGAAATCAGTTAATTCCTTCATACATAAATTTTACTTAACTATGTAATTATGGATGAATCCTATTAGTCTTTAAATTGCTCACTAGTTAAAAGGTGTGTGTGTGTTTTCTACAGCTCTTTTTTGTGGAATGTACAGATCATCTGCACTTATGAAGATTAAAAGCCTATTTGGGGATTTTTGTTTGGTTGGTTGGTTTTTCCGCTTTTAAGTAAAAGAAGACTTGAGCATAATTTTTTTTTCCTTTTCTGTATAATACTATCTACTCAGAGCACAAAACTGGGCTGAGGCAGTGTTCCCTTTATCCTCGGCACTCTCAATATCTCTGTCAGCACTCACCCTGGCCCCTGGCTGCCTTCACGTGGTATCACCCACCTCTCTGCTGTGCTCCATATTAAGTGATCACTCGTGCCAGCGTGATGAGCGTGTGAAAGACAGCTCAGACACAACAGTGTCCTTTGATACCCATTTTCACAGCTCTGAGCCACGGCTGAAGTACAGCTGTGAGTCACATTTTCTAGTTCTCAGCATCCAATACCACATCAGACTTTCTTTCAGCAGCATTCAGGTCCTATTTATACATTTCAGGCTTAGGTTTCTGAGAGCACCAGAAGTCCTGCTCTTCCCACAGCCATATTTGCAGCCAGAGTTTCAAAGGACCTCACATCTTAATGCCAAAATCAGACCTTTCCTTTGAAGACTCAAGGCTAATGGAACACTGAATAGCCCGACCATGCCTAAATCTCCAGGCATTTATGAAATAAGTCTGTGGTTGGTAACATTTCTGGTACTTCCACTGGTCCTGTTCTTTCATTGCGCAGGTACCCAAGGTCACACAGGGTCTGAATATGATGACTGTCCTTAAGAGCAGGAACCACACTCCTGCAGGCAAGGGTGGGAATTAGGGGTGCCCATACACCCTCAAAGATAATAAAAATGCAGCTGTTTGTCATGGTTTAACCCCAGTCAGCAGCCAAGCCCCACACAGCCACTCACTCCTTCATTCACCAGAGGAGAGGATTGGAAAAGTAAAATTTAGAAAATTCATAGGTTGAGATAAAGACAGTTTAATAGGGAAAGCAAAAGGTATGCGCACAGTAAAAGTAAAACAAGGAATTAGGCAGGTGTTCAGCCATTTGCAGGAGAGCAGGGGCCCATCACATGCGATGGTGACTTGGGAAGACAAACTCCATCATTCCAAACGCCACCCACTTCCTCCTCCCCACTTCATATACTGAGCGTGATGCCACATGGTCTGGAATATCCCTTTGGTCAGTTTGGGTCACCTGTCCTGGCTCTGTCTCCTCCGAGTCTGCTCGCCAGCGTGGCCGTACAGAAAGCAGAAAAGGCCTTGGCTCTGTGTAAGCCCTGCTCATCAATAACAAAAATATCTCTATATTACCAACCCTGTGTCAGCACAAGTCCAAAATGCAGCCCTGCACCAGCCACTGTGAAGAAAATTGCTCCAACCAAAACCAGCACAGTGTTTAATTTGGTGCTGCTCAGGCCACGCTCCACAGCCCCCAGTCAGATTGTGGAGCCAGTGAGTGGTGGAATATTGAAGCAGCTCAAAGAAGCAAACACTAGGGAGATAAATGGTCACCAAAGGAGGGCAAGCACCTCTCGATAGTGAGGATCTGCCTCTTTGCAGAGACAGCTGGGCAATTCGCTATCCAGTAGACATGTGGAGGTAATGGAGGGAGAGGCCCACTGGAAGAACATTCTGAAAATCTACATCTAACCTTAAAACATGGTTGTCCTCTGCATGTTGATTTCTGAGGTGTGGATGGAGCTTCCACAGCACAGTGAAAACAAAGAAAAGCTTTTGACAAACTGCCTGCAAGTCCAAGCCAGAAGGCATTTCACGAATGGTTTCAAGGACACAAGCACAACTAGGTTTTGATGGCTTTAAAAACTCATCTGTATTCCTTCCTTTCTAATGAATGCAGATTGGGATTTTCTGTGGAACAGCACAGAGGGACACTAAAGACCTGGGTGATGAGGATAGGACAAGCTTAAACTGAATCCTCCTCATCCGCTGGGCAACTGCTGTCTGAAAGCCTGTGGAAAGTCACCCAGCTGACCTCTTACACTTCCAAACTGCCTTTTTAATGTGGTATTAGAGGCATGTTTTGTTTGCCAGGCAATAGATTTTCATCTTGATCACATTTTCATTTTTCTGGCATAGCAGAAACTGTACTTAGAGAAATCATCCAAAGAAGGGACACAACTTCCACACCCTTTTTTTCTAAAGGGAAATCTCCTCTCTGGTTACCCTTGTCAGTAATTTTCACTGACAGTGATAGTCTGGAGAACTTGGACAGATTTTCCCTCTCATCTCTCTAGGCTCCAGTTCTAGCTCCTTTTGATAATCTCCCCCAAAGCTGTTAGGACAAACGATTCCAGCTTCCTCTACATTGCCTCATATTTAATGAGCTAATTTGTGTATTGTAGAGTCACTGAGTAAATTAAACAAAGCCACCCGGCTGGAGATATGGTGCAGTACTCCAGAATTTTTGGGCTAACTATTTCTTCTGAAAAATAATTCAAAAGGATTTGGACTGAGATCTGGACTAAATGAATTAACATAATTCTGTCTCCCAAGAGCTGTCTGGGATGTTTCCTTTTCATTTCAGGTATAAGGAAAAAAGAGAGTTAAAAAGAAAATGTAAGAAAACTGCAACTCTAGATATAATGCACAGAGGGAAAGGCAACAGATAGGGTAGGTAAAATTACTATTTTAGCCTCTGCCTGCTGGTCTCCACACCAGGTGCAGACTTAGCTGAGAGAACAGTTAGCAGCATAAACCTTGGCTAAGAGGGCAGTATGCTCCACAGTTCTCAGTAAGTAGCAGACTTCAAATTCCCACATTTGTAATGGCCAGAAGCAGAGTGAAAAAACCCCACAAGCACTCTGAGCAGCAAGCCTCTCATTACACCTATGTATTAACTGCAATCACCTTTTCCAGGGCTGCACTACACATCCCAGGTCCATATATCTGTTTGCTGTAGGTTTTTCCTTGGAGCTGACCCCATATTCCGAGTTGGTAATATGGCTGGCTAATTCACCTGATGGTGCCCATTTGGTCTCTGTCTTGGCCAAATGGCCAGCACGGTCCCTCACTACAGGACACACCTCTCTCTCCTTTCACCTGTGTCTACTAAACCTCAGAAATCTTAGCAGGGAGCAATTAACACCTAGACAGTACTTGTTTATATGTGTGTCAGAACAGACTGCACTGGCTGTGTCTGGAATTTGGTTTAAAGTCAAGTAACCAGAAGCCAACTTCGTCAGTGAGAAGATAGGACTGAAGAACCCTATCTGAATGAACAAAATGATCTAGTATCGTTCGTTGTGCTACAGGAGAGTACTTCTACATAGGGAATCCAGCTCATTCCCTGCTGCCCACCTGTCATTCAATTAATAAAGTCACGAAACAAAAGACCACGTGGTCTTCTTTCTTATCTATGCTGACTATTTCATGTTTCTCTAGATTAATTTAGTTTTATTTGCAGTGATGTCTGGTTCCAGAGCTCTGCTGCATACTGCTACACTTCTGTTCTTCCCTCTTCCTGGGGCTTTATCACTCAGGGCTCCCCTAAATTTCTCTTTCCTGTAAATGGCAGGCATGCTTTGCCAAAACTAGGACAAGTCTAAAAAGAGACTGCTTCTTTTCTGCACAGGTAGTTCAAGCAAGTGGGTTAAGATTTAATCACAGCAATAGCCAAGTACATTTTATGCATTTACTCCTGCAAGTTCACTCTAGAGCCAGAAGCAACAAAAGGCTGCTTCTCTTCAATAAAAATTAGTTCATTTTCACCACCCCAAACGCTTTTTTCTCCGATTTAGCAATTAATCCAGTGTTCACTAGGATAAGGTCCCAGCTGATCCAGCAGCCACTGACTCACCGCTCTCCAGCTGCCTCCCCAAACGAGGCAGAGCTGTCTCAAACAGACACAAATGCAGTAACCGAGAGCTCGCTGTAGCGGCCAGCACTCACCGTGTGAACGAAGCAGGCTAGGGCAGCTGATCAAAGAACATCACTAAGCATAAGTGATCATGTGCTGAAGTCTTGAATAACAATTATTAATGATGTGAAAATCATGGGAAAAGAATCCAAGCAGGGCTTAAAAGTGTTGGCAGAACACAGTATTTTGTTATGTGCCCCATTACACGTTCAAGTGCAGGTTGGGAGATTTTCTTACAATAAGAGACGACATAAAAATTGCGTCTTTAGCCAAACCATATTCAGTAAACTTAAGTTCAATTTTAAACACTTATGGTTCATCCATCACTGAAATGAAGTCATTAGTGCCCATGAAGATCAATGTCCAAGCAAGGCAAAGGAACATGATGCAGCAACATAACACAGAACACAAGGAATACTGCAGGCAGGTAGGAAAACAGGAGAACGTTTTAGATATGCTGAACATAATTACTTGAATCAGTGGCCAGGAGGAGGACGCAGCAAATGTCCCTGTTCTTACAGATAATACCATAAGATGTCAGTGTCAAAGACCCTGGCTGTGCCTCACACAGAAGCCAGACATTGAGTCTTTTCTGCCATGAGGAAGAATTAGAAGCTTCTGAATGGAAAGGCTGCCCTTGTTAAGCCAGTATGTATTGTCCTGGGAGCCTCCTTTTGTCTTGCCACAGGGATTTCATCAGGTCACAACTTGAGGTGTCACAGCACCAGCCAGTTCCAGCTCAGTTTTTCTGTGCTACAAATGCTCTAACCCTGCCACTGCTGATAATCATCTTCATATAATGGAAGAAATATGCATACATTCTTCATATATGGAGGCATTAATTCTAAAATGAGTCATCAAATAATTTATGGCCAAAAGGAAAATGTTCAGAGCCAGCAACCAAGAAGGTGTAAAAGAAATCCCAATCCTACCAGAGCTGTTATTTATTTTTCTGAGATCACTTTTAAACAAAGTTCCTTCATGGCATATCCTAGTCAGGACCTCCGTGCCAGCATTGACATGCTCACCTCCAAGCCAGGAGGTCCCAGATTCATCTTGTATCAGACCCAACACTGACACTGCAATGAAATATTAGAAAAGTGCTGCACCCACCTTTGCAGAGACAACTTATGGGCTTACTGAGCCTCTTCCAAACATCAGAAACACTGTGTTTTTCTCTGCAGAGAAGGACACTTTAACTCCAAGCCCTGCTGCTCTGAGAGTACCTCAATAACTTTGGGAAAGGAACACAGAGAGGCTCCCTGTGGCTAGGAGAGATCTGGGTGTAGCAGCTCTGGATAAGCTAACCTTTTGCTTTCCTCACTGCTATCTTAGTGGAAGAGAACAACACTGGGGAAGGACAAGGACAAGCCTGGCTCTCTCTCCCTGCTGACCAACTGCTCACGTGGCGGTTCTGATGCTGGTTCTGATGCCCAGCTGGTTCCCTTCCCTGGAAGCCGAGCAGCACCTGGGGCCTTTTGCCTGTCAAGGTTCACGGTGTCCAGCACAGACCTGCCCTGGGCCCTGGTGCTTCACACCCAGTCTGTGCCCTGCTGCAAGTAGCAGGAGAGGTTCCTGCATGCCTTTGGCTGCACCAAGGCCACAGGTGTGCCTGCACAGACCTCAGGACACCTCCTTCCACCCCGCCCAGCTCTGGTGAAGCTTGCAGAGACATGAAGGATATCATAATTACACTTTGTTTCCCAGTCTAAAAAGGTGAATTTCAGCTCCATGCTTCACAGCTTCCCCCACTTCACCCCATTGTCCTGCACCTCCAGAACAGTCAACTAACATCCCCTAACACAAGCTAAGTTAGATTGACGGGGAGACCCTAAGGAACTGCTCAAATCCCTTCCAGCCAGTGTGAGAGGTTGTTCTTGGTGTATGGGCTTTAAGTCAAAATCCTTTTACCTGACACATGCCCTAAATCTCCACTTAAATGTGACTATGACAGTGTTATTTCAGTAATTTCAGTGTCCTGAGCCTTCTGGTGGTGATTTTGAAGAAAGTGCTCTCCTACACTTTTACAAATGTGTGTGTGTGTGTATATTATCTAATACATCCACTTCTTCCCTGTGTTAAAAAGAGAAATTTTTGAAATGTAGCTCTAATGACATGGCTATGCAAGGCTCAAAAGACAGACCTTAAATTCATATGCTGACATTTGTATCTGTAACTACAGCCAGTTAGAAGTAACACACCCACCTAGTACCAAGATTTTTTTCATATCACCAAAGGCTTCCAATAACCTCATTTACCTCAACTTTCTTTTCACTACTCCTCTCATGCCTCCTTCATATTCACATGTGACCTTGCATCACACTATTCAGTGCCTCCGTTTTTCCTCTGCATTGTTGTAGTGTCCAGAGCAATCATTAGAAACATTTGAGCTTTTGAGCAAATCAAAAGGAGTCCATAGCAAAAGGCTTTCTCATGCCTTTACTCTTCAGTGGGTTTCCCTTAGCTCCAGAAAGTGAGTTTGCTTTCAGTAGTACAGATATTCCTGGCAAAGCTCTGCTTTCTGTGCTTTGCTGAACTCCTGAACACAGATGTCCCATTTGTGTTTCATTAGTACATCAGCCTCTCTGAGGCTTTCGACCTCTGCACTAGGCAATAATTACCTGGCGCAGACCCATTCCCTCGCCAGCTGGCCGGGGAGCTGCTCTGCTCAGACCAGGGTTCTCTCTGCTGTCAGCCCTTTCCAGTCAACCGGACAGCTCAATCAGCAGAAAATATCAAACATGGTTGTTGCTTAAGCTCAGCCAGCATTATTTCTACTTGATCTGAAAATGCCTCTCCAAAGGAAGATTATGCTTCCCAAGGTCTAGCCATGAGACAGGAGAGTTAAGATGTCTGACAGAGTTTGGTGAGTTTAGAAGTTCTTTTGCCAGCAGTTTGGTCTGATTATGACCTTCCCTTCCTGTTGTAGATGCCCCTCTCTCCCAGGCCCAATGACTATTTAATTATTTGTACAAAGTGGAACAGCTCCGAGAAGAGCGAGAGAGGGCGGCTGAGCCTGACTTGGGTCGAGGGCACTTGCCTGTGATGTAAATAGGCTGTTTGCCTCTGTTCCAAATTTGAGTTCCCTCCCACATGTGCATTCAGGGTGATGATGATTTCACTTTTTCAAGAGATGCATATTTGCCTCATTGTGGAAATTAAAATCTTGGAGTTGCTCCCGAGTAATCCTTGCCTGTTGCACCAGAAGCAACATGGCACAGCAGAGGGAAACCCTGAGCCCAAACCAGAGCATCGCTGGCCTCCCTGTCATGCTCGTGGCCCAGCAGGCCTCACTTTAAGGGTTCTGCTATATGTACCCAGGGAATCTGTGGGAGTTAGGATTGAGGATCACTTTTTATTCAACAGTCATCATGTTTTCTGCAGTAGCATGCTGTAGATTAAGAGGCAGGAACAGATGAAATGACGGAATTGGTGACACAGAGCCACAAACAAATCTACATTCCCAAGATAACTTTCCAGTACATTTTAGAGAATATAAGACTGAGCATCATCCAAAAACAGAATGTGTACCATGGGCAAAAGGGAAAAGATAAACAAGAAAAAAACCAGTGGGGCTGATTGGAGACTGCTCAAACAGTACAATCAGGCACATCTTCAATTCAGTTGAAAGGAATAACAAGGCTCAGTACTTCCTGACTTGCATGATATCAGCACTGCAGGAAGAGTTTCTGGATGAGCTGAAGATTGCTGGGGAATTCTACTTCTTGTTTCACTCAGCAGGTCCACTGCAATCCATAGAAGCAAAGGAAGATTTCATGGAATCAAAGATAACTACTAGAAGAAGGCAAAAAATATAGCTCATGATGGTGATCCAGTAGGAGAGAGGCATTGGAGGCCAGGTGGTCAGATGACTTCTGCTGAGGGTGCTGTGCTCAGGAGGTAATGTCACAGACTTTAAAGAAGATTTTACTTCAGGTAAAGGAGCAGGAACTATCACATTGCCCAGTGCCTGCTGTGAACTCTCAATTTTAATATTAAGAAGTGATGGAAGCATTCTGAAACAAAAAGTGAATATTTTATTTATATGAATATATGGCGTTTATGTGACTATTCTCAAAATCAGGAAGGTAGAAATAAGCCAGAGGAACAAGAAGGTAGAGTGAGCGATGGGTAACATGATCTAGTCAAACTAATTGAAAAATGGTAGAGTGAGATTTATAATTGAAATACCAATATTGATGAGTTCAATCTGTACAGGATAAGAACAACAATAATATTTAGCAATGATGCAGCACTTTTCATCTTTAGAGCTCATTAACTAATTAATCTTCACAACACCCCTGAGAGGCAGGTAAGCATTATTATTATTAGACCATAAGAAAGATAAATCCACAACAGAAGCAGAGGAAGGTGGAATTAAGGGCCTGAAGTGACTTTGTGAAAAGGAGGAGGATGGGAAAGAACTCCCTGGTTCAGTCACAGAGAGAGAGAATTCCATTACCAGAGGAAAGTGGCCTGGCACGGGAAATATTAATACAGGAGATCCATCCTTTCTTCCACACCAGATAAAAGGCACAAAAGATGAGGCACAAACTCAATCAGTGAAATAAAATTCATAAAAGGAAAATAAGGTGAGTCAGAAGGCAGCAGAATGAGTTAATGCAAGCCAAGAATGGCAAAGGGCAACAAGATGTTGAAACCTTGAAACCTAACGCCAAAGCAGTGCTATTTCATGCTAGAACTGAGCTATTGGACTGAATTAGAATAGGAAAAATAATAACAAGGACTGTGTTTGTAGACGCTGAAGAATTAGCAAAGGCCGTGTTGATAAATCTAGTGATAAAACACAGGAACTTGGCTGTGCTGAATGGCAGGCTGGCAGCAGGCTCAGATCACAGAAATCCCACATATTAAAATGAGATAATTCTTGACATTTAATTCTTTTATTCTGTCCTCTTCTGTGTGAGAGAAAACAGAAATATTGAAGGGAAAAAATAGGATGCAGGCATAACAGTAATCTCCCAAAGAAGGTGGAACTCGTGTGGGCAAGATTGGAAGAGATCAAACTGTTTGAGACTTTTGTCTTGATTTTTGTGTCCTGCACTGAGGGCCTTGTATTTTAGAAGCCAGAGCATGCACAGATTCAGTTGGAAATAGTGCATTGCATAGAAATTTTGCCTGAGATCTGCCCAATTTTGGCAGTTAAAAAAACCCATAAAATTGTTTGGCCAGTTTGAAGAGGTTACCCCTATTATTTCTCTGCACTTTCCTGTCAGTAAACCGGATATGGATCCAAATCTAACATGAAGTTTAACTTGATGTGTTACTATAATGTTACTGTGTGCCTACAAATTACCAGTCATATTGTTATAAAACACAGAGATTCTCAAACTTACAAATGGGTATTTGCTGAAGGCAGGATTTCTGTTATGAACAAACCAGAGGGCTTAAAGTCTTACAAATGACCATAAGGATAAGAGGAAATCTAAAGAGATGATAGCAGCTCTCTAAAAGCTTGGCAGTGTTTAGTCTGTAAGTCAAAACAAGCTATGTGATACCTTAAGATTTTCCACCAAAGCAGGTAAACAATATGACTGTGATGAGAAATTACACAATGGAGATAGGGGAGGAGAGACCTGGGAGACTGCAAGTTCTCCATCACATGGGATCAGGACTGGACTTTTCCACATCCTTTTTATACATGTTTTCCATTTTAAACACAGCTACAGCCTTATACTTGGGGTTTTTTGATAATGTGGTTAAAAAGATGGAAAAAAAATGCTTTTTCTCCAGAGAAAATATTCTGTGTATTTAATTGACATACAAAACTTATTTTTTATCACTCTACATCATGCACACAGGGTTCACCTAAGAATTTTTAAGAAAGCAAACCTTTCCCTGGGATGCATCCCAAAGCAAAAGGCCTGTTTTGGACCAAAGGCACAAATAGCCTTGCAGCAGCCTGCTGGTAAAGGCAACTCCAGTGTTTTTTTCATTTAGATTTTAGAATTTACCTCTTGCACTCCTTTAGCTTTTCCTATTTTTTTGAAGGAAAAAGTGAGATACTGTTTTGCTATGAAGTGGCAGGTGAGGAACTTCCTCCCCTGCATCCCCGTACACGAGAAGAATCACAGTTGGGGCCGATGATTAGAGGCCTCCATGAAACTTTTTTGCACCTTAAAGGTGTGCCACCAAGATGCACACGGCATTTTTTTCAATCCACATGTTTCCATGGCTGTATCAGAGATGTTACAAACCTTGACACATGACTTATGCAGCAACAGCACAGTTTCACACCTAGTCTGGTCACCCAGGGTGAGAAGCATCACTCCTGCCCTCAGAATTGTGCTGTTTGAAAGGTTCATTCACCAGAGCATTTAAAGGAGCATTCACCACTTCTCCTGGGGGGGAAGGGGGAGGGGGGGGGCACTGTTCTGCCCTTGTTTCTTTGAAAAATAAAAAATGCTTAAAAGAACTTTTGTTTTGTTTCTTGCGAGAGCCGAGCTCGGGCAGCGAATGCGACATGAGGAAGGCTTTGGCAGCGGGATCCCTACCGGGCTGATCCCGGCCGCGGGCACAGTTGTGTCCCCGCTGTACCGTGACACCTGCAGAGCAGCTGGACGAGGTCACTGGCAGAGCAAGTAGCTGTGCAGTAGCAACACATGCAGAATATGTAATTTCCACAATGCACACCTTTAAGGGGGAGAAAAAAAGGCGAAAGAGAGTATCCTGTGTGCATTGGCCCTGCATGGGACATGGTTTGTTCATTCCTGTACCCAGGATGGGAAAGAAATCTTTCTGCCTTATTCTAGAATTTTCATGATTCTTACACATTATGAGAAAGACTTTTGATTTAATAAACTGTTTTGCCTTGCAACAGAAATCACTCTTTCTCCTAAAGAAGAAGGAGTGCGGGGAGGCATTTTCTGTCCTTTTTATTGAGTGAGCCACATGTAGAAAGATCTGAATAATCTTTGGAGGGAGGAAAAAAAACCTGAACATGAATTTCAGAGCATGTGCTTTTGTGTTATTCAATATGACTGATAGAGAAGGATAAGGTTGAAGTTCAAGGCAAGTATGGAAAGTAATTTCTCTCTGCACAGTCACAAATAAAATGAGTCACAGCTCTATAGGATTAAATTAATTAAAGATGGATCTTGTGCTTGATGCTAGTTTGATAGAACTAGAGTTTGTAGTGGTTGTATCATGAACATAAGTGGATATCTCTAGTGGCTAGCTAGTATTTTCTTTATACTCATGAGTGTTTACTATGGCACACAAATGCTAACCGGTTTTATCACACAGTCATTATCATATCTTCTTCCCTTTCTCTCTACTCTTCAGGTGTTGCTGCTACAAAATGATTTCATATCAATTAGGAATTCCATTTCCTTCAAGGGGCCACTGAAGGAACAGCCACCTGTAATGCATGCTGTTAGACTTCAGCTGCTCTCTTTCTTTACAACAAGATCAGTGTTTTTAAAATCCATGTTCAAAATTGTAAGCACTAGCTGGGTATTTTTTCCTATTAAAAAAAGAAAATTTACAGTGTCTCTGGACATTTTATATATTATGACACACGAAATATGTTGCAAGAAAAATCTAAAGGTGACTTTAAAGATAAAAAGAAAAGTTAAAAATATATCAGACTTTTCATCCAGTGTAAAAGTGAAACAATAGCAACGAAGTACTATAAAGTTTCTGTGTTGCTGTTGAAAGCAAAGGCATTTCATTAAGCACAGTCTAAAGACAACAAGTGCTTATCTAAGGGACAATGATAAGAAACAAAACACAAACAAATAACTTCCAAACTATTTTTAGGGGGGACCTCTAATTTCTATGTAATTTTACGGAAGAAATGGGGGGTTTTTTCTTCACATACATGAAAAAATCCATTTGAGAACAAGCATTCCAGTTGTACCTTCACACCAGTTCCTAAGTAACATTAAGGGGATCTGGCATTTGGAAGGTTAATTTTCTTATCAAAACTATACAAAATCCTAATTTTGCAGAGTAGCAATTTGGAAAAAAAATCAGCAATGGGAAAATGTTGGTTATGCAGCACTAGACATTCAGTACTCAGGGGATCAATTATAAAAACACTCATTCAGCTATTTCTATTCAAATGAACACCTGAAGAGGAGGTCTCAATGGTTTTAAAAGTGTGTGGATATTAGTGGATAAATGTTAGTCCAATAAAAGAGATCATCATCTGCTATTTGTGTGCATTTAAGTTGACACTAAAAAGATCTTTGTGGAATATTGCTGCTTTTTTTTTCTTTTTGTGTGTGTGCATCTTTTATCTCAAATTCCCTTAACACTTTGTGAACTGAAGAAAATAGACCAAATGAGCTGTTCTTTAAGATTAAAGGGGTAGCATTTAGTTGAACACACCTGAATGTGGAAGGAGTCTATTTTCCTCACACTTATGAATATGTAATGATGTGCTTGGAGGCACAGTCACGAACCCCTAATAAGAATGCACGAGTCTGTGTTTGAAAACAGACATTTGCATTTGCCCTCTGGTCACAGTACATGGGTCATTCTTATTCAAAAATTTATTTGCTTTATTTTTCTATTCCCCCTCCCTTTCCTGCCCACCTCAAAATATTTTCTCATTTCTAGGTTTTGTTTAGAGAAAAATTAAAAAGGGAGGGCTAAATCCCTCCAGAATGGTCAGGATTCAATTAGAGTGAGCTTACTCAGTGATATATACATTTATTTGTGCAAGTGAAAAACTCCATTGTCTGCTTTGAGGAAAGAGTATCCTTCAGTCTCACAAACACCTTTGCTTTAGCAAAAGCATTTGGCAGGATTTGAGAAGAAATGAAAAAATCCCACATGGGTGCGTAACACAACATATTAAAAAGTGAAAATCGGGAATAAAGTAATAGAAATAAAGTGATCTAGATGAGGAATATACTTTATAAATTGCATAAATACTTCTGGAATGCTACTGCCAAGAAAGAAACAACAAAGCATCATAAATGTTAATACAGGGAGCTAATCAATGTCATGCACCAGACTACCAGTGTTGAAGGCATGGTATCCAGGTGGGGAAGAACAGGCTGTGGAGATTGGTGCTTAACAAGAATATTGCATTTCTCTTAAAATTTCGTTTAAAAAGCTATTGAGGAGCTACTCCAAAATACACTCGATATTGGGGTTTTTTCCCCACTTTCTAAACAATATAATAGTTTCAAATTAGGCACCAGAAAAGAGTTTGATAAGAGTTTTTAACTCCCTTTTTGCAGTTCTTTCTCACTCCCTTTTTTCTTCAAAAAAGAGCAAAGAAAACAAAAAGGAAATAAAAAGTTATTAAAAAGAAAGAACAAACTTGCAGCACTTTATTCATTATGTGAATAAAAATGATGGAAGAATGAGGCCTGTTTGCTCAAAAAAAAAGAAAAAAGAAAAGAAATAAACAAACCAAAAAAAATCACAAAGAAATCCAAGCAAATTCACATTTGCAGAGAATGGAATTACTGAGCTAGTGCAAATCACGGTAAAAAATGTCAGATGCCGTATGAGAGATTTCATCATCACTTTGCTAAGGGTCAGAGAAGTTAAATACCCATCCTAAAGCACGCAAGGATTTCAAAACATTCGGAATGAAAGTTGTAAGTCTAATTTGTAGAGGTGTTTCAGCTGGTTGCTGCTGAGAAAGCTCTGGGTGGGGTGTCCAGGGGCAGCGGTACCCTCGGCGTGCAGGTACCCCCTCAGAGCACACGGAAACACAGGTACAGACACTCACAGAGAGCCTGGATTGACCACACTTCACTGCACATTTTCTAGATTTGACATTACTATCACCAGTGTGACTTTGGGAAGAGAAAGGAGCCCATTGTGGCTGCAGCCGCCGCCGCCGAGCAGCCGGCTATTTGAGATCGAACAGTGACACCTGCAGTTGAGCCCCACACACTGACACAAACATCTCCCTCGGAAAAACGGCCGCGGTTTCGAACCGTACGCACCTCCTGCTTCATTATCCTCGTGTACCTCAAACTTGCCTCTCCCACTGGCAGCACAATCAGCTGCCACACCAGCATGAATCAGCTTTTCCACTTGGAAAGCAAACGGCCTGCCACAGAGGATATAAATAGCCCAGAACAGCTTCCTTGAGCTGCTTGGTGGGAGTAGAGCTGCCCATGCTTATACACACACAGAGATCTCCTCTCCAAACAGGCGTTTCAGAAGAACCACCTGCGTGTCTGAAAGGCTCATCTCCATGTTTCAAAAAGATTTAATCACTTCTCTGCTAATTGCAATATAAAGCATTACATTTGGTATGAATAAAGACCAGGTAACCTGGCAATTTGGACGAACCCCTTTGTCATCACTATCCCTTCCTTGGTTTTGGTTACCAGCTGGTGAGTGTCTGTAATGTGGTCATTCTGTCTCCCTTCACTCCCAGATAATCCGTGAGCTTTCACAATTTCCCCATTATTTAAAGCACTTTATTTTGGTTTGTTTGTTTGTTTTGAGAAAAACAATGTTGTACTTTAATTCCTGCTCTGAAGGCTACTTTTAGAGGCCTGACTCTTCAGTTAAAGCAAATAGTATGTCAAGGTCTATATTTCATTTTTGCCTTTTCACTATTATCACAAGTTACTGCTTCTTCCTGTGTCCTACTACTGTGTCCTTCCATATACTAGAAAACAAGCTTCTCTGTCTCTCTTACAAGCATAAACTACAAGGCCTTCTTTGCTGTGAGATGATTTTTTTTTATCATCAAATCTTTTGACCCACTATGACAGTTTCTAACCAAGATCAGTACTCATATTTCATTCAAGCACAGTATGAATTTGGTTTTAATTTACAACTCTTGGTAATACTTCTTTTGTCATGCAAGCTTTTAGTCCTCAGATATAAACATGTGTTCACTTGAAAAAAAAGATTTCTTTATAACTTTTGTCAATATTCTGCTGATTGCTAGTTCAGTACCAGATGTGCTATGCTTAATGGTGCATATACAAGAAGCATTCCCTAATCCCTAAATGAACTTCTTATCTCTAAATATATACAGGATAAGCTATCTAAACTCAATTTAGCAACTATGCTATTAAATCTACCAGAACCAAAGAGTGAAAGAATATTGTTAAAGCCAAGTGCCTGTTAGCAAAAAACCCTAAGAATCCTCCTGAAACAAAACATGGCTAACCATAGATCAAAATCAATCAGACATAGTTCTACATAGAATAATTTCCACTATCAGTGCATCTTGAACCCCCACATCTTCATTTCACAAGTGCATACACCCAGTTTTAAATGCCTCTCATTTTGTTAGCACCACACTCTGTCAGTCACAATTTGCTGCAGAGAAATGAGTTGTCATCAGATCAGACTTTTTAACAGCATATGAATGCAGATGGATCCATTATGGGATTTAAGAGAAGTGCACAAAAAAAAAAAAAAAAAAAAAAAAAGTTGTGTCAACTGCTGGTTGGATTACAGCACCTGGAAACACAGCTTGTGGTTCCTGCTGCGTCACCAATTCCCTTTGTGACCCTAGGACACAGGTTGATACAGGACCTGGATACCTTCATTGATGAAACGAGAGCATTTTCACCTTCATTCCCAGCCAGACACTCCAGCCTGGCCATCAGCTCCTCAGCACTAACCCCCTCCTGTCCCTGGACTGTGCAGAGGGGAAGGCAGGGGATGCCTGGGGCAAAGGGGAAGAATGTCCATTTATCCTTCTGATGTCCCTGACATCCCTAATTTTTTAGTAATTTCCTGACCCAGTAAAAACCTGGACACATCTATTTTTATTTCTACATAAGCGTTTCTTAAAATAGTTCACAATCTGAGAGGGCAACAAAAGCAAAAAGGTAGACAGGAAGCAAGAAGGGGCAAGTTACACTGAGGCCCCAAAACAGATGACTCCTGATGTTTTCAGCCTGGTGGATGTTATCTGCTATGGTGGATAACCCCACCACAGCCCAGAGGGTTCTCTTCTACTTTCCCTGCACTCCCTTACCCCTCATTTCTCCTTCCCACAGCATGCAGAGTGCCCAGGACAAGTTGTATACAGAGGACCTTAAAAAGCTACTTTTTCAACCTTTAGGACTGAAAAGCAACACTAAAGAACTTTTAGGTTTGCAGAGTTTGGTCTAAAGTATTAACAAAATGTCAAGCAAAATTGTTGACTGTCTTCTCACAAACAGTTGCACATGGAAGAACAGAATCCCAGCTCAGTACAAGAGGAGAGCTCTGGTTTGGAACCAGAGAAAGGGATAGAAAGTTGTCACAGAGGTGCACATTCTAGATGCATTTTGTGGCATCTGCCTGTGTTTTCCTCAGCTTGTGCTCGTGTTATTGTCTTAGTACCTTGGGAGAAGTGCTACAAAATCACCACATTTAAAAAAAAAAAAAAAAAAAAGAAAGAAAAGAGAGGGGAGAAAAAACAGGGAAAAAAACACCAAGAAAAAATATAATTTTAAAAGAAAAGGCTATGCATATGCAAAGTTGATTCAAATGCTTTCAGATTGCGCCATAGAAAAGCTGTGGCCTAGTTTTGGAAATACATATTTCACTTTATTTTGCACACAGCTGGGTTTATATTGGCACTCACACTAATATGCAAAATGCAGTATCTTATATTCATGAATGACTCTTTATAAAATGCCAGGAGGGCACCTGCTTTCTTTTCTTTAAGTCTATATCATGACAAAGAAGCAGCCTGTATTAATGGCCAGCTTCCAGCTCTGACCACAGCCTGGAGGGATTTATGCCAGCTGTACACAGGTTTGGAAGTAAACAACATGCCCCGGTCAAAAGGAGTTTCTTACACTCCACGGAAAGAGACTGCTAATGAGATGCAACGGACTGAAGGAGGGAGCACACGGCAGCCCTGGCTCTGCAGGGAGCTCCGACAAACAAGTGCGTGGGCTCTCAGATGTGCTGCGTCCTGCTCCTGTCCGTGGTGTACGTCCAGTGTCTCACAGGCATCACCCAGCCCCTGCGGCACGGACACAGACACCGCAGCCACACACCTTCCCCTTCCCCGTGGTCCTCCGGGCTCAGGCTCAGTAGGTGCCAGAGCACCCAGCACACTAATAAAAGTGCCCTGGCCAGTAGTAGGTGTTGGCATTGCTTTTTTTTTTTTTTTTTAATAGATGTATCATGTCTCAGTGGTTTAGAAGGAAGCCTACTCTTCATCTCAAAAAGTTGCTTTGTCTGCCATCCAAATCTGACAGGATCTGTGTGCTTTGAACTTCAGATCATGATGCAAAACTCATCTCTCAGGACTTTCCCCCAAAAATCAAAATAACATACATGAGACAGCTTGATAAAGATTTTTCTTTAATGTACAGTTGATTAAACATGCACTTAAGAAAAAAAATGTTTGTGGACAATAAACATTAGATGAATTTCATAGACATTTGTGCAGATAACTAGAACTTCAAAGAGGAATTTTTAAAATTAGACTGATATATACTCATTATATGGGCATGTTACAAAAAAAGTTAAGATATTCAATTCTAGCCTATGAACTGGAGTTGATCAAAAATATATTAAAGTCTTTGTTCCTTTTACTACACTCTGCAAGATTACTCCTACAATGTGCTTTCTGTATCTGATTTGGATTAATTCTTTTTCCTGACTAAACAAGGCCACCACAATAATTTTGGTGTGCACTTCTGAATTAAGCAAGGTACTGTAAGGTCAAATCCGCCTCACTTTGCACAGGATGTTACTGAGCTAATAGCTTTCCATCATTACTGCACTGCACTGGATGTAACATTTGATCGCCAGACTAGAAAAGGCTGCATTTCAATGGGTATCAACTGACGTATTTTGCCAAATGTAAAAAGAAACTGAAAAGTAACAGACACAATGCAGTTATAATAGAACAACCATGTGTATAATATTACATCAAATCCCCTAACCAAACCCTCAAGAAAATTATATGAAGATAGAACCGTATCTGTGATCAGTTCTTCAAAAAGTAATAATCTTTCTTCCATTTCGCAAATCCAGACTTAAGCTATGTCCCTATTCCTGCACCAGGAACAGGCAGAAAGAAAAAGCAAGAGAACCATCAACTGGGAAACAAAAGTTGTTAAACTGAATTGTGTTCACACATTTACCTTTGTCTCCCAACACCCTGCAGCAGGCTAAAAAATGCTTGCCACAAAATGCCTTGCCACTTTCAGCAAGTATCAGAACAATTGGAGGTGTTTATTCCTGGACCAGTACCCTGCATTCAAAGTATGAATCTTCCTGCAGGAGCTAATTTTTAACTGCTTGGAGATCTCCCTCTGCAGTCTGCACTACAAGGTGCAAGTTTAGCAGCACAGAATCTGCAATAATCTCTTCAGAAACACAGCAGCAGAGTTAGGATGCTGTTCACTAGGTTTTAGTCTTATTTGACGCAGAAAGCAAAAATGTATTGATTAATTAAGTCATCACTGAATTAACTAGCAGCATTAAGGGTTTTGCTACCAACAAGAAGAATCAAACCAGAGGCTATGAGTCTGACACTGCCAGAAGGACTCCAAAACATTCCACGCACTAAAAGAACTATGAGAAATAAAGTCACCCTGCTCAAGGCAAGACCAGTGTCCTGTGTGAAGGTAATTCTCTCACATGATGTACCATTTTGCACGTGCACTCTTTCCACATACTGTAAACAGCAAGTCCTATCTCCATTTTTCAAGCTAGCAGCAGAAGTGGGTATGTGCCTGCTGTATTCAGGTGACAAGGTAGTTCCAATAAAATTCTGATGAGAAATAAACTCGTATCACAAATACTAAGCTTAAGATCCTCTGAGATCTATCTCCATTTTTGTTTTTTTCCTCATTCCTACTTCATATTCCTGCTAGTCCCATTTCTGATACATAATGTTTTTAAAGTATTGGACAGCCCCTTCTTGGATGCAAATAGGCAAGCCATGAAGAGACATTTTACACGTCTTAAGAGATATTAGGTAAAAACAGGAAATATTAAACACACAGAACTACAGTTTTGAGTCGTGACTTTTTTTAAATTACAATTTAATTCTTTCACTGGGCTGGTTCCACAAAGAAGATAATTGTTTTTGCAAAGACTAGTAACAATTTAGTATTGTAGGAAAGCTCTGGTCATTGTCAGAATACAAATTGCAATTAGGGTGCTGCATCCGTCTTTCACAGTGTGAAAGTCTGGTTGTTGTTTGCATTTGTCTGGGAGAATCTGATTTAAACCTAGCAGTTGCAAAGGGGAGTCAGACACACAGTTTTCTCTTAGCTCCACTGCTGAATTACCAGGCGACCTTGCACAAAACAACGACTGTGTATCTTCATTTACCCATCTAAACCACACCTATTGTATTTATTTAGCTCACAGGGGCATCAACAGGCTTAATTAATGTTTGCAAAAAGCTTCGAGATCATCAGATGAAAGGTCCAAAATATTTTAAAGTCAATGAGAAAAAAATGGATAGGTGCCAAGACAGTCAATTGGACAAACGGCTTCTCCTATCAGTATAGTCCATATTTCAGTTTCTAGTTTATCAGTGGAATATACACGGCTGTTTAAATAAAGTCTCATGCATGTTCCACTGTGTACAGAACCAGTCACCACAGTTTGTAGATCTGAAAACAGTTAGAAAGCTCTGAAAGAACTCTCGGGAAGATGTATATTATATTTCAACTCCAACACAAAAGAAGTCCTTTCTCCAGAGTGATTCTATACTCTACAGAAAAATTCCCAGTGGCAGTTAGCAGCACATACATGGAGTTTGATTTAACATTTTTATATACTGTAATTTTTTGATCAACGGACACTGGGAAGCATCTTCCCTTGGCTGTTTTATGAAGAAGAGCTTGAATTTAATATCTGCAGGCATATAACCAGTGCCTAAATAAATAAGAAACTCCCCTCTCCCCAAGGATACTAATGCTATAGCATATAGGTCACTGCTATTAACCTCTTCCCTAAGGATTTAGAAATAAATCCAAGATCCCAAGTAAACTCTATTCCTCAGATGACTGCATCCCCATCCGACAACACTGTTCCCATAATTTTTCTCCTAACCTGGTGATAAGTAGTTTTAGCTTAGAATTGCTCACAGAAGAGATCGAAGATATTGAAACACTGTCTTGCTCCAGGCAGGACCAGGCCAGCTGAAGATGGACTTGCTCAATACCGTGGAATATCCCCTCCCATTCATCCCAAAGCCAAGCCCACCTTTCATATTCATGGGTTTTAGCTGCAACCAGAAACAAAGATTTAAAATATGCTCGTGTGGGAAAGGCAAGCGCTGTGTTAACTTCTCCCACAAAAATACACCTAAAGTAGCAGCCATAAGGCCAGGCTTTGGCCATCTTGTGGTGCCTCTTACAGAGACAGGCTAGGATAAAGAGATAAAAGATGTGGATCGCAAGCAAAGCATTATTGGCAATCGTTCAGCATAGCACACATTAACATAACTCCCAACTAGGTTTAGTTTTTGCAGCCTCAGTTCAGTCCTCCACACAGAATAAACTAAGAGGAGTTACTTCAAAATACCAGGACTACTTAGAAGAGTGCTGGAAGCAAATAAAAAATTGGAATGTGTTCCTAAGATCGAAGGGAAAATGGGATCACCATAGGGCACATCCTATTTGCTAGTACAGGAGTACAGACACTTGTTTCTGGATTAAGTCAGCCAGCCTACACCTAGTTGTCAAAATGACAGAGGAGTCCCTGTGTTACTTTTCAGTTTTTGTTCTGTGGTGTTGCATGGGCTGACCCTCAGAAGGTGGTGAACTTGAACTTCCACTCTTTGCTTAGGCTAACTCCTGTATAAACCAAGGTGGTGCTGCTGTGCATGGGTGTAGTAAAGCACTGCCTTCTGCTGCTCTGTAAAACTAACATGCTTTTCTTTCATCTAGAGCTGTCAGACATACTACATTAAAAACCACATGCGTTTGGGTTTTTTTCTTCTTTTCAATCAACAGAAAAATAGAAGTGGTAGGTTCTTTTTGTATTTCCTATGTAAACTGCACTTCAAAATTAAGTTGGCCTTAAAAAAAAATAAAACCGTGTACAAATACCATTGTGAAGAACCTAAATGCAAACTATGAACAGACTCATACAATGGTGTCTTCCCCAATTTTCAGACATGTTTTCATCTGAAAGAAACTGGAGCTTGAGCAACTAGGAAAATTTCTAAGTTTGAACACGAGAAGCCAATCTTCCAAAGATATCCTCAACACCTTCACTGGTTTGGTTTACAAGGGGAAATATATCACAGCTCTACATCTGTAAGGAAAGGGTTAATAACATTTGGAATATGTGCCTTAAACACTTGCTCAGTGGTGAACCTTGTTGCAGAAACACAGAAGCAAAGTTTCAGTTCTGGCCCTGGAGACAGGACCGAACCTGACACTTTTCACGGCAACCTTCCACTGCAGTGTGTCGCAGAACAAGTGAAAACGGAGCAAGTGGGGTCACAAATAGGACACTTGACTTTGGGGGTATTTGCCTCCCCCGAGCAGACCCCTGGTGACCACCAAACCATGACCCCAGCATGTGCAAGGGCGAGACCCCTCCCACCCTCACCTCCCATGCTAACCAGGCACTGTAGAAAAGCGCCTCGGGGAGTGAACCGGGTGGGACCCCCCACCACAAAGGGAACCAGGGCACTGAAGGACCAACAGGACACAGCGGGATCCACGGAAGTGACCATCTTCTGCTTGCACTTCCTTTTCCTTATATATTTAATGTTACAAATTAAGTTGGTATTGTCAAGCTAGTACTTGGTCCTGCTTGCACCTTAATTTGGGCAGAGGACTTTAACATCAACTCATAACAACATCTTTAGTTTGTATTGTCAGAAGCTGAAAAGAGGAGTAGCCCAATTTTATTTTCAGTAAAATATACTCAGTATGCATCATACCAATGTGTTGGTAAAGCCTGCAGACCATACACAAGCAAATGGAAAGTAAAGGACAGGATTAAAAAGCTGGTAATCAGAATAGCAAGCAGACATACAGATTTTAGGATCTAAACCTCTTGTTTTTCCTAGGGAGAACCCACCAAATGTGTGTCTGTGTGTTGATATTAAAACACACTTTTTAAGAAATGCAAAATAGCATGTAGTGTGCCACTCAGTTGCCCAATTTTGTTGTTTTCCTCTACTGGAAGACTGTTCTAATAGCATGCACAGAAACCCTTCCTCTTTCATGTTCCTTAGAATTAATTTACAGCAGGAAATAAAGATGATATATCTGATACAATACAAAGATTGGAAAACTAGCATATGAGTTTCAAGTGGTGTGTGATTCATGCCTACAGGAGAATCCAAAGGAACAAAGTATCTACTATATGAAAATCCAATACATCTTAAAGTGCTAACAGCCAGTATTTGTGAAATGTCTGATAATCACTAATCTCATTTCACATATATACAAAGGTTGGAGCAAGGAGTCACTAGCCCTGTCAAGGTCACACGTACACAAGTCAGGATCAGAATTTAGGTTTGGCTTTGCTGTGAGCCAGACTTTGAACAAACGGCTTCATATCATAGTGATGAGTTATAGGAATTTGCATGTTTGCTCACATGTTATATAATACTTCTCATATAAAAATTGTTTCATCTTTGAAACAAGATGCCCAGGACCCCTTTAATTTTGAAAGAAATAAACCACTAGTATTATTTTGTAACAGGAAGCACCGAAGTGAGGTGTTACAGCTGAAGAACACACTGATGACATGTGATATTGATGGAATGCACAGAAATGAACAATTCATTCACACAACTCTTTGAAAGTTTTTGATGTTGTCGGGTAAGGCATACTGCATTCAGTCTGACACATAACAGTGGGTGCTGAAAATAAAAATTAGTTTTACTGAAACATTAAAGAGTAATGAAAGCTAAAGACATCTCTATTTTAAACAAACCTAGAAGCCTACTTCCCTAATGAATGCTCAGATTACCCTTGAAAAATCTAACAGGCCAGAAAGGAAAAATCAACACACTACAATGATTGCAACAACTCAAAATGTGACTTCCATGCATTTTTAAAACTACAGCTTATAGTAAAACATAAAAGCATTCTTTAAGCTTAAAAAAAAAAATTCCTAATGGTGCTAGATCAAACTTGCATTTTGACTTTATCTGCAAAGACAGAACATCTGGTGTGCTTCTGGCTACACAGGTCTTATTCAGAGCAACCACTGCTGAGGCTACCAACCATTTCCTACTCCTTCAGAACAAACGTAAGTGGAAGTGAGAGTCAGCTTACATCAAACCAAAAAAAAAATCTTCTTAGGTTCCTATAATCAGAGTCAGTTAACTGACAGACTTGAGATTCTCCAAAATTAAACCTGTATTTTCATGGAACAAACTTTGCCTTTTTTTTTAAGTAGCCCAAGTCAAGATGCAAAATTTAATAAGTGGGAAAAAATTCCTTGTACCTATATCAACGACTAGAAATATGCTACTAATTCAACTCTTTTTCTATTCACAACAATTACTATAATACATGATTTCATCCCTACTGAGGTCAAAGGCTCATTGAACAGAAGAAGCTTTCTTAGTGTTTTGTTGCTTACGCATGAGAAAGAATACCAAAGAATTAATTTATTAATTCATTAGTTAACTACAAAAAAAAAATCAAGAAATGATGTTCTGTGAGAAATAATCCTGGAAAAAGTCTATACTAATATTTGTACAATTTGTCCACAGAAAATGATCTACCACCACTTAAAATGCAATCAGACCAAAAGAATTGATCTTCCTCCCATACATACATTCAGAAACAAAACACTGAAGAGTGGGGCTATTGAAAGTGCTTTTTAAGGTATTTTTCTTGATTCAGGTTGTAAGGATCTTTTTATCTCACTACCTACAGGGACTAGATGCTACAAGAGAAAAAAAATACTCCCAGTTAAGATACTACATTTAGTGGTCAGTGATCACTAAGTGAATAGAAAATCCACACACTGTATTGGATGATGGCGAGAAACAGTAGGAATAATCACTAATAACTCTAATATACTGTGTGAGCAGATGGCCTAAACTATCAAACGCTTTATCAGTCTTACTGGTTTTTACATCATAAGGGATAAAACTTACAGATGATAAACTGTGGCTGAGACAATGAATGCTTCCATCCATCATCCCAGGCTTCTCTTATTCCAACCATGTGACTGAGTTGAATCAAGTTTATGATATCGTGGCAGGGAGATTCCTACAGAAGCTAATATCTAGATTGAATACATGAATAATTCATTTATTCCCCATAAAAGCAAAAAATGTTAATTTTAAGAATCTCCATTTCACTTCATTGAACTAGACCACAATGACATACTTTAAAAGGCCTAGGAGATCATTCTCAAAAATTTCAGAACTTATCCATGCTAGCCTTTATATCACTGCTGAAACTGCATTTATTCTCAAGAGGACATCAAGTTTTTAAAAAATTGCATGCCGATCCTAAATAAGAGAAATCTCACTTTAAGAGCACAAGCTCAAAATCTAATTGAAATCCTCGGTACAAGCTGCAGCCTCCTCTCCCCACACGCTGAACAGGCTTGGCACAGCGTCCAGGCATGGCCGGCTCTGCTGGGGGCAGCGTTCTCGGCTGTGAAGGCAGAGCGTGCCCTCTGTCACTCATGGCGAGCAGTCCTGTCCAACTGTCTCTTTTCGACAACTTTATCATCAATCTCTTTATTAACAGCTCCGCTGCAGACTGCAAATGCAAACAAGGACAGTGCGCATGCCAGATTTCTGGAAGCACACAGCACGAGCCTCCGCTCAGGGCAGGGATCGGGTAACGCCGGAGCAGCAGCCGTAGTGCAAAACTCTTCCACGCTGTTTTCAGAAGTACCATGTTTATTATGTTTACTTGGAACCAAACTTCTGTTTGGGGAGAGGTGGGGCGCAGGGGGGAGTTGTTTCTCAAACGTCAAGGATTTCCCATCTTGCCTCTAGTTTTACATTTATGCCATCTGACGTGCCCACTCAACAAAGGGTACTTCACCTAGCATTCCGTTCAACTTTAATGGTTTTATCTAGTTTAGGTCAGCATATTACCCCAACTGAAGCAAGTGACACAGAAATAATCTTACATGAAAAGTTTTATATGACGTGTAGACTTTATGCATGTCAAAACATACTTAAGTAAACTTATTCCAGAAATTTACTTCTAAAAGTATCAACAGAATATAGGAGAGCTAGATCACAAATAAGAGAGAAAAAAAGGACACTAGAACTTGTAAGCTGACTAGGATCTGTATGGGCCACAGTTATTACGCGGCAGTTTAAATGCACTAGGCTAGTTTCTTAAGTTAAATAAATAAATGCAGCTTTGCTTACCCAAAAAGCTGGGGATTTTATCACCTTACATCAATAGTAATTTTCCTCTTTATCCTTTCCTCTTACTTTCCTAGATTCTGGTGCTTATTTAGAGATAGTAATTCATTGCAAAACCAAAGCTTAATAATATCTGCATATACCAAAACACACTTTTTTCCCCAACCATTACTATACCGTTAAATTTGACTTTTTCTTTAGTAGAGTTTATGAGGTAAAAGTTTAATAAAATATGTGGAATTATCATTCTTAGTTTATTTTAAACATCACACTAGAATAGAGATCATAAAAATACTGAGGTTATTAAGAAATCCAGACTTGCTGAATAGGATCTGTGATCTGGTTAATTCATTAAGTGTGGAAGGAAGAAAAAAAAAAAAGTTACCTAAAGACAGCATTCCAGAATTTAGTTAGAACCACAAAAATATACCTAAACCTTATTAAAAAAAATCTCCTTAGTTTAAAAATCCAAAAAGTAGATGGAATAGCCACCATATTA
This sequence comes from Atrichornis clamosus, assembly GCA_013400975.1. Lineage (NCBI taxonomy): Eukaryota > Metazoa > Chordata > Aves > Passeriformes > Menuridae > Atrichornis > Atrichornis clamosus. The sequence continues at coordinate 226,905 of WBMZ01005513.1, forward strand.
TCTGTTTCATAATAAAACATTCCCTCTGTGAAGTTCCATATCAAAGTCTGCATTCTTCTGGTGACAATATTAGCAGATGTTTGATGTTTGTAGATATTTCAAATTATTAGCTTGAATTTTGCAGACACATCAAACTGCATCCACCTCTAGTAACAAACCCAAGATGGTTTGTTTCTACTGAACAGACAATTAAGTCTATAAGATTATTAAAGTAAATTAAAACCAGTTTATTACTATATTTTTTCAATATGAATATTGGATCTGTAAAAAAAGTGAGTCTACCAAGTATTCAGCTATTATATGTGCATTCAGATATTTGTGACTGTAGTGTGCAGACCTGCACATTAAGTGATGAAATTTGGTAAGTATTGTTCAGCCACAATGATGGCAAAGAGATTAATCATAGCAAAGGTACTTGACACTAGAGTGTTCATGAAGTTACATATATGATGCCAGCATCATTTCAACATGCAAAATACCTTTTGTAGAAATGCACACAAGTTCCAAACAATATCTAGGAGAGAATAAATATATTCTGCTTCCTCAGTAACTATCAAAGTAGTTTTTCATGCATTTAAGTATATGTCTGTCTCAGCAATACCATGTTTGTTCTTGCTATGCTGAATTATTTTTTTGTTATTCTAGATGCTGAAGAACTGTTTTATCTTTAGCTATTGATAAAATTCATTCTCCTATTAAGGTACATTTACTGTCAGCTTTTATTCATTACTACTCAGTTACCATATACTTGTAGCTACAAGTTTTAAAAATACATAGTTTAAAAAATCAAAACAAAAATCTCTAAAAAAACACCCCAAAACCAAGAAATGCACTGAGAAGTGCATTTAATAAGAAGTGGCATGCACACATACTAGCAAGGAAGCACAACTTTAGCTAGAACTCATCAACTCAAATGTCTGATTCAAATCAGTATGTCTAAAGCCATCTGTTAAACCATGGCTTATTAATGTTAATTATTTTGGCTACAACAGTAATTTTCAGCTTCTTGTTTGCAGATCCTTATGAGTTGGTGAACTTAATTCTGGACGTTGACGACGGGCAACTCAGAAAAACAAGCTTTTGAAACCTATTGCCAGTAGATTGAAAAACGTTGAACAGAAATTTGTATATCTACTAGCAGATTTTTATTGGTCAAAGAAAATAAAAGACAAATTAAAGCCATAAATATCATCAGCTGTGATGAAAGGGAGATGTGGTGGGCAGGATATAAAGATGATGAATCTGTTCTAAACCAGACAAGCAATTGCATGCTGTGAAAAATATTTACAACAGAAAGGTTTATTGTTTTAGGCAGGGCAATTATAATATGAAAACCGTAATAACCAGTATTTTCAGCAGTTAAAGAAATTTTAGTCAAAAGGAGACTACTTATTAAAGTTACTCAACATCACACATTCGGAGGATTGGGCTCATGCTGATACAAAGATCAATCAAGTGATGCACAGCTATTCGTAATTTTTACTTTTATTTCAGGACATGCTTAAACTGTTTGACAAGAAGAGAAATAGTGCCATCTGCTGACATAAGGAACAGGCACTTGCAAGAAAAGTATGAGGTGCCAAAACTCTTACAGGCAATGTTTTTAAAAAATTAAGTTCAAACTTTTGCAGAAGATAGTGTAGCCCCAAATTGTTTAGGCTCATGTTTCTTCTAGTTTGGTCAGCTTTTAAGAATTTAAGATGGATTCCTAATCAGGAGAGAAGAAATGGATGCCCCTAATATGTTTTGGGTATTTTTGGCAATAAACTCTGCCCCCCACCAAGATATTGCACAATTCACAAACCTTCCCTTTAATAACTAAACCTCAACATGCTTTGGAGTGTTACTTCCACTTCCTATAGCAAAAATAAGTTAATGTTCTCTAAATAAGCATTATGTACTATTTCCTTTAGGCCATACCATATTTTACTTTGGCAAAAAATTTATGAGCTAAGTATGAATTAAGAAAGTGAAATCAATTTAGTACATTCAGAAAAATCAGACAACCATGGGATTGTGCTGTTTTTTATTGTGTTTTCAATGGAGAAATACATCATCTGTTTACAAAATAGCTCTTGAAAAATACAAGGAGTACAGATACTATAAAACAAAGCAAACTCCAGTCATGAGACACTACGTACATCATGCGAAAGCAACAGTCTGATCTCCAGGTTATGAAAACTAGAATTAAAAAGTCACTATACAGAAAGGTTCCAAGTTTCCAGCTTGGCAAAACTTGGGTGCAGTTACATGAAACGTTTAATAAAATGAAAAAGATTTTCTGATGTGTAAACAAAATGACAAGACTAAATTTGTGCCTGGCAATTTCGATCTAAACTCCATAGCTACACAAAATACACAGACAGCTTGTACACTTCAACTGTTAAGATATAACCTTCTTTGGGGGGTGGACGACAGCAGGCTGCACAGGGCAAGGAAAATTGTATACTAGACATCTTAGACAAATGGCAAAAAAAAACCCCCTTCAGTTACTGCACAGCCTAAGTAAAAGATAAGCTACACTCTGACTTTGGAGAATTAATTTAGAAGGATAAGGGGAAGAGTGTAAGTAATTTAACTTGTAACATGAAAGATGCACGTGTAGTAGGATGGAGCACAATGGGAGAAGGGAGTTCTCGTAAAACATGCTAATCAAAGTATGGGAAGTATGATTTGACATCCCACATACTTCAGACTTAAGTAATAGTAACATGAAGTTTGCTATCTACATCTGGTATTACTGTTGGTATCCCTCATGTTTCTCAAATACTGCTGTTCTTTGCTGTGAGAGCTTCAGTTCTTTCAAAAGAAGAAGCTGTTACTTTTTTGATAGGACTACAAGAACAAAAAATAGGAGTAAGAGAGCTTACTAGATGTCAAGTGCTTACTAGAAATATGATTTTTAAAAATTTGGTGTTCAGTATGTAAAACTACTTCTGATGAGCCATCTAAAAATAAAAAGGTTAAAATTCTTAGGGAAAAATCTTTTTGCCTTTATTTAAAATTTGAATTGTTTTAATGCATATGGGACCTTTAGAGAGTGTACAAAAATCATATTTAGTGATTCAAAGGCCATCAAGACAGGTGGTGTATTTCACAGGCACACAATATTTACCTAAACACTTTAATCATGGGACAAATTTTGAATTTGTGCCTAGAGGTCACAAGGTACTACAGTTAGGTAAGGGGCAGGGGGAACCCAAATGAGTACATGGCTTGTTTTTGTTCTGTATAAATAACTATTGTCCTATATGGTGCATACAAGCTTAAAAAATAATTTAAAAAAAACTACCAAAAAAACCAAAACCTAAATGCAAAAGCTTTTCCCAAGAAATAAAAGGATCAAAAAAGGGAATAAGGAGTTCAATTAGCTCAAAAGAAAGTTTATTTACTATTTGATTGCTGATCTGTATGCACCTTAAAACAATCCTATAAATAAAAGTAGACCACATCTTAATCATGCCCCAGCAATACCAAAATTTCCCAATTATTTCCTCAACTTATGTCTTATAACCCCAAGATTTGTTATGACATTTTGAAGACTTACTGCTGCTTGATGGCAGTTGAACTAAATATACCATACACTTTGTTTTCAATGTATAGTATATCATAGAATGTCATCCAATTTGCAGATTAATACTATTGAAGAGATTCTTCAATAAAATGAAATTTTACCAGCTAAAGATCTAAAATTAGTCATACTCCAATAAAAAAGTACATAAAAGTGCATTTAAGGGATTCTTATGCCAGTTTTATCTCAATTTTGAAACAATGCATCAAACAAATTCAATCAGAATGTCAAATATGGCTACAAATAGTGTTCATGTTTTTAAAGGCAGTAATCCTTCGAAATATTTAATGTAACTGTTGCTAACACATTAATTGTACTCCTGGCTTCACATACTAACCTGGACTTCCAATCAAGCGGCGACTTTAGTCCAGAAAGGGAAGTGCACAAAATATACCAAAAATCCATTTGCGATTATGTTCTAGTCTTGCACCCTCCGTTCTCCTTTTTTTCTAGCATTAGAAGACAACAGGTTGAGTTGGCAGATACTGTATATGGACCCCTGAGGTTGTTTTTACCGGTTCAATCTCAGTTTTATTGAATTCTTGATAACAGGAATAGGATTTGCAGGAAGAGCAGGAATATCTGAAAGGTCTGTACTGGGTGTTTTCTGAAAAGAAAAGTCCAGTTGTATTTTAACTTTGTAAATATTAAAAGAAAAATATTGTAGTAATTGGCATTAACTTTCAAAACAAAGATCTTTAGAAGACTTTTAAAGAATATGTGAAGATAAAGATAATTACAGATTACAAATATAGAAGCAGATATTTCCTTTGCCTACACAGTCTTTACTAAAGAAAATTTGTAAAAGAACCTTTGTGTGCATTTCCTTTTCTGACAACTGCAAGGAATTAGGAAGTGCTGCAGATAAAACTGAGCCTACTAATAACCTGTATTAGAGTAAAACAATCTCCACATAATAATGGTGCTTGATCACTGACATCTACTATCTCATCTACATGTTTAGTTTTTAAAAATGCCTTTTAACAATTCAGTGTTAAGTCTCTGCCCCTTACAGATGAGTGATGAAAAACTGTTCCCAATGCAAAGTGTGTGTCTTCATGCATTCACATTCCAGACTGTTGAAAAACTCTCACGAGTAAAATTTCCAATTTTTCATATTGGTTTAGATTTATGTGAAAAAAGGTATGATGGACTCTAAAAAAAGCGCTGCATGAATGTGCTAAAAAGTCCAACTTGACAATAATCTGAACACTTTTTTCTCACTTAAAAGACTCAAACAGCACTCAGCAAAATTGTATCTAAAACCAACTAAAGGAAAACACAGAAAAGAAACACTCAAGATTCAGCGTGATTCATTAATTTCTCACTTGCCTTTCAAGCTTCTAAGGTTGGGGTGGGTTGTTTTTGGTTTTTTATGTATTTTCCACTGTGGTACATTATTTGCCATCCCAATAACCTAGTTACTATGCAATACTTCACATCATTTATCATAAAATGTTTTCTTATGTTATAAATGTTCAAAATTAATATAAGGTACATTTGATGCATGGGGAAAACTGCATTAAAATGACTCCCCTTAACTGTTGCTTTATTACAAATGAATCAATCAAGTTAACACTAACTGATAGAGTAGCAAAGCACAAAGTAACAAGGACCCAGAGCAAAATAGCCCTGAACCTTACATCATCCCCAACTCCCAGTAACCCTGCAGTTTGACATGTTTCTATTTTCTGCAACATGGGCAGTGCCTTAAACAAAGCCAAGAAGAACACTGAAAAATTACAGAAGAGGCTCACCATTCTTTTGTAGTTTCCAGATTACTTTTACTAAAGTAACAACTACACACTCTGTAAAAAAACTGCAAAGCTTTATATAATCACCCCTCAACAACTGGTGAAATAAACTTGGTGTACTTACTAAATGACCTAAAACCTTCCCTGAAGCATTTTAGAGAGTCCATGTAGCATCTACAGTTTTTGCCAAACAATTTTGCTATCTTTATTCAGTACTGCTCATATAGCTCAAAACATCCAGTAAAAAATATCATCAATACTACTGCAATAGATCTCTATTTTCAACATATTTACTACATATAATTTAATGATTCAAGTGTGCATAAAATGTTTTGTCATAGTGAAACTTTGATCAGTAGAGCACTAAGAGAAGCTTTAAAATGCTAGTAATACAAAGGTGTGTTCCCTAAAAGTTGTTACATTAATAGAAACAAACATTTAAGTGAACGGCAGAGAATTCCTACTGTCTGCTTTTGCAATGGACCTTACACTTCTAACACCAGCTGGGGCTAAGGAATGACAAGATTAGAACTCCTCTCTCCTATTAGACTCTGAAGCTACATTTCAGGCATTCTCAACCTCTACCTGGATATCTCTGAGCAGCAGCTATTTAAAGCATTTGTTTCCTTGTTAGAAAGGATTATTCTGTGATGTGCAAAGCACAAAGGAATAAACTGAGCCCCTTACTTTGAAGGCACAATTCAGAAGAGCGAATCCAGCTTCGGTCAGTTTGTATGGCAAGCCATACATGTTTAGCTACAATGCACATTCAATAAGATCAATGATCATCTAAAACACAAAAATTGTGACAGTAACAACAAGTAGCTTTCCAAACAATGGATTTATATTTAAAATTATACATTTATTTTTAACATCTGGACTCATTTCAATTTCAATGCTTTCACCACAGATTAGTACACACAAACATGCATAGCAGTATTGCTTTTAAGAACAGTACCTGAGGAGCTTGCAGAGAAGTTGTCTGAGGAGTTTCTGTTTGAGAATTAACATTCACTTCTGTCTCAAGTTGCTCCTGAAAAAACAAAAGCATCACCACAGTTACACCAATTCCAACTACAAAAGCTACAACCAGAATGCTTTATATTGTCTTTTACAGCAAAAGGCAAGCATTGGTACTTGTTGCATTGATACCCCTCCTTTTATAATGTAGGAATTACCACATAAGACAGTGTTTCCCATATTAGGAATTTGACATCAACACAAACTATAGCACTTCTCAGTTGTCACTTGTTTGACCAATTAACACCTTTTATACAGAATCCTATCGGAAAACATATCATTCAACTCATTAAAGACAAAAAGTGTATTATCAAGGAAGATCATGTGGAAAGCCATAGAATTTACTGAAAATTGAACTGCTTTTCCAAGGCTTTTGCCTATCTGCCAGGAAAGTTTTCTTGCTGCTTTAATGGGTTGAATCAGCTTGCTGGATGAATAGATGATTGTCAGAGACTATTTTTCAGGTACAACAGTAAGACTACAGGAGTAGAGCAGGACAATGGCACATTCTCATTTTAATAAAAACAGTCTGCTAGTTAGAATTATACCATTTGGTAACCATACTCTAACTAATTAAAGGCATGCATTTCAATAGAATAAAACCTATGTTTACATTAATTAAAAAAAATTAATACTGCCATCTCCTTCCATGAATATTAAGGACAAAGACTTAGGAGACTGCCAATAAAAACTAACAGGATTACCCATGTCTTTTATAATTATCTGTATCCAGTGGATCTATTTTCAAAGTGAGGATTAAGTGCTTACATGTATTTCTGCCCTCACCTAGTTTAAGTTCAGAGACGTTTCAAGGTGACTACCTAACAAGATACATTTCCTTGCTTAAGGGTGTTGAAGCTATAAACCAAAGCACTTACACATAAGTTTAAGCATAATTTCCAGAGTATTCCAAGGCCAACAGAACGTGCCCAATAAGAACTGCATATGTCCAGGTGGAGAGCTGCTATCATATGACTAAAGAGAGTCTATCATCCTATCTATTCACCACTAAGCAGAAAAATTGCTAAATTACAAGATACTAGAGGGGCACACAGAATCTCTGAAGTCCCCAAAAGGTATGCTGTAACTTCATACCATAGTTTCACTGCCAGAAAAGATTTTTCTTACCATGACTTGAATTTTTTTTTTAATTTAAAAAGTGAACACGGTGGCTGGCTTTAGGATTCTCAGCCCAACATGTAAAACTCCCAAAGGAATACACAGGACAATTGTTCTTTCACTAATTAATATACATCAGGTTTGTGATGCAGGCAAAACACAGCATATTGACACATCCCTGATTTCACAAACTGAAATATAAATACCATGACTAAATTTTTTCACCACGCACAAGATCATGTGAATGATCAGCAAAGAAATCACAGTCCTACGTGGCTATGCTCTCAGGCTCAACTCGGCCTGGCAGCAGGTAATGGACTGGAATTCATCAATACTGACAAACATAAAAAAAAACAACACATCATTTTGGTGTCTTTACTGCGGAGTCTATACCTACACACACTCTCAGTCATTCCTAGAGGGAAGCACAGCACTTTTCACACAGAAGAGTTCCAGTCAAAATACAAAAAAATTTATAGTCTAGGCATAGATACCTTAGTTTCCATTTTTTCATGTTCATTCAAATCTATACAGCTAGTATCTTCACTTATTTCATCCTGCTGAAAAACACACAGAGATACTATTAGAATTCATAAAAATATCTTTTTTAAACATCAACAAGAAAATAAGGTAATAAAGTGTTTTTCAGGACAAAATTAACTGCAAAACTTAGCATGTTATAGTCTCACAAAAATAATTGCTTTTAAGACAAGAATAGATTTTAAGCATTTGAGATAATGCAGTACGTGTGTCATGTGATGAATATCAACATAATAAAAAATGCTAACACTCTGGCAAGCTGAAAACATCAAGCAGCAATGCAGAGTATGAAACATCTAAAATCTGGAATAATTAGAGTAAGCACTCTGGATGAAATGAATATTCAAAGTTTTGAACATTCTATAGTATGAACTCAAAATCTCAAATACCTCTTCTATTTTAATTTTCTTAGGAGACTCTTCTTTATGGGGAGAAGATGTCCTTTTCACTGCTGCGACAGGGCTAGGCATTTTTGTTGCAACATTTCCTGAAGTTCTTGGTGATGGATTTAATAGATACGCTGAGGGAACAATTCTAGAGATGGTAGGCTTTGGTGGTGGAGAAATGGCTGGTTGTGTGGCAGTTTGAGGAATGCTTTCATTTGAAGTACCTATGGACAAATAATTTAAATATTTTCAACAAGACGAATAGACACAATCATTTCAGTTCAATCACTGGTATTTTTGGTCTCTAATCAAAACCACTGATATCAAGCAGGAAGTGGCACAGTTAATGGTATAAGCATCATGTTTGGAACACCAGGTGTGCATACACTGCACAGTTTAGTTTCAAGCTCATTCTTGAGCTTGAGTGCACCCTCAGCAAGTTCACTGACAACACTGAGTTTGTGGTGTCATCGACACACTGGAGGGAAGGGAGGCCATCCAGAGGGATCTGGACAGGCTGGAGAGGTGCACCGAGGCCAACCTCATGAAATTCAATGAAGTGAGTGCAAGGTCCTACACCTGGGTTGTGGCAATCCCGGACACACCTGCAGGCTGAGCAGAGAAGTGACTGAGAGCAGCCCTGGGCAGAAAGACTTGGAGGTGCTGGTTATGAAAACTCAACGTGAGCCAGCAGGGTCTGCTCACAGCCCAGAAAGCCAAACGTGTCCTGGGCTGTATCCAAAGGAGTGTGGGCAGCAGGTGGAGGGAGGGGATTCACCCCCTCTGCTCTGCTCTTGTGGGACCCCACCTGGAGTGCTGTGTACGGTTCTGGTGTCCCCAGCATAAGAAGGACATGGAACTGTTGGAGCAAGTCCAGAGGAGGTCCAAAAAGTTGACAAAGAGGACTGGGGCACCTGCCCTACAAAGACAGGCTGAGGAAGTTGGGACTGTTCAGCCTGGAGAAGAGAAGGTGCGTGGAGAACCCACAGCAACCTTCCAGTACCTGAAGGGAGCCTACAGGGAAGCCAAAGGGGGGCTCTTTGCCAGGGACTGTAGTGATAGGATGCAGAGTAATGGGTACAAACTGAAAGACGGGATGTTTAGATCAGATACTAGGAAGACATTCTTTACTGTGAAGGTGGTGAGACACTAGAACAAGTTGCCCAGGGAGGTTCTGGATGCCCCAACCCTGGGAGTGTTCAAAGCTAAGTCAGTTAAGGCCTTGAACAAACTGGTCTAGTGGGACGTGTCCCTGTCCATGACAGGAGGGGTTGGGATTAAATAATCTTTTAGGTCCATTCCAAATTTAACATTCTATGATTCTGAGAGAGAACTCCTGTACCAGACACAGGGTAGCCATGTCAGTGACACTCTGCTTAGCCTAATTAACCCTGCTTAACAGCAGGCTATACAAGCCCAGGCAGAGCTCTGTGCTAATATAGATCTATTATTCGCAGTACTCTGCTTCTGTACTCAGCCATATATATGCATTGCCAAGACTGCCTTAAATCTAAGAGCCATTTGATACTCCCTCTGTCACTCAAAAACGAAGTTTATTGCTTCTCAGTCTTAGATTATGCAATGACAAATATGAAGTCATCACAGAGCATCAGATAAATAATTTATATTATATACATCCTTTTGAAAAATGCTCCACATGACAAAGATCTATCTCATCAGTTGCCTACCTCAAACCAATAAGTGCACATAGGGAGATGCTCCAGGATGAGAAAAAATACATTGAGGAAATCTCTCATTAACAACTATCAGGTGATTAATATTTTGATTAACCAAAATATAAGAATGAACAACTTCTGATATGCTTCCAAATCCAAAAACCAGTCATGCCATTTAAGCTCCATTTAGTGCTCATGGACAAACTTACTCACATTGATGCACCTGTGACACGATAAAAACCAGAGAGAAGTAAGACTAAACCATGCCACATGTCAAGAGTGAAATGAGAGATTTCATTTTGAAAGGCTAACCAGTCGCTCCCCTTTTCCATCTATTTCTGACTTGCTCCTTGTACACAACTAAAGCTCCATCAGAAAAGAAGAGCAGCTGACTCTGTTATGAGAACATTTTCACCAGATGCTTTTATTCTTTGACTAAAGAATCAAATTTTTAAATTATTTTTAATTGAAGTTTACTTTTTCTTATAGAAAATGGAGGATAAAGTCAGCACACACAGTGGGACATATATGAACAGACATCAGTAAGAAACATGTTCAGCTTACATCTGAGTCTTTTTAATTCCTAGAATCAATTTCATGAAACACAAGGAGCAGGAACGTGGGAGCACAGACTACAGACAGTACAGAACCACCTTGAGTTTAACTACGACTTAAAAATTAAATAAATTAAAAATAAATATAAAAATTGTTCTTCCAGCTTTTTATTTAGCCAAGTAAACTACAGACCTGCATTAGGTCATTGGAAAACTTCTGCGATTGTGAATAGCAAATATAAATCCCTAAGAATAAGAGAAATAAACATCACAGCACAAATATTCCTCCATGATTTTCTGAATCCTGAAGAAATTAGTTAACTCTGTGTATCAAGGAGAACACACTACAGCATGTTTTAAGTAAAGACTAAGAAGACTCAAACTGGAAGAAAAACTGCCTTATAAACATTACCAAAAGATCAATAAAAACAATGTACTATGCCATTTGCCTTACCCCCTGAGCTTTCACTGGAATTTATTTGTGGCACAGTGACTCTAGAAGCCTGTGTGTTGGTCACAGATGCTGCTGTTACAGCTGGCGCAGGACTGCTTCTGCTAAAAAGAGAAAAATTATGACACGCTGAACACATCAGTAAAGCGATGGCGCTACATAATCTGCCTTCCATCACATCATATGTGTGACCAGTAACCATAGCTGATATTTTACCTACATTACAGAGCAGAACTTGTGTCAGTAAAAAGGTAAAAATGAACATTGACAACTTACTATCAAACTCAAGCAATGGAAGCTATTTCAAATATTTAATTTAAATCACTCAACAGTTTTTCAGATCAGGAAGAAATCTTATTTAAAAGAAAGGCAAAAATTAAGGCAGCATCTGCCCAAATAAGGTGCATAGGAAAACACAGCAGCTCTGAAAGATGAAACACCACCAGTGTAGGACTAAAACAGAAAGTTTGTTTTTAATTTACAGACAACATTACGATGATTTCAGTCTAGACTTCCCAAGTGAAGGCCTGGGGCTTCAAGTGATCAACAAATGTTCCTTTTTTCATTTTCAAGAAACTGGGAAGCAGTATGCGTCTAAAATCAACACAGGGCAATTTCCACTTCAACTGTGACATCCTTGTTTCAATAGCACAGTTAGTGGTATCAACTACTGTTAATCATTTACCAAGGAAGACTAAAAGATCACATGTCAACAGGACTAAGTATTTCATCCTACACAACTTCCTATAATATATATGTATTACTGCAGAATTGTAGGAGATTGACGATAACCTCTCTGTGCATCAAAGTGACAAATGTGAGACTCTTGAAAGAAGAAAGCAAGTCATTTATTTGGGCAAATTGGGGTTAAGCTAGGAATAGACAATACATAAAGTTAGTATTAAGAAAACATTAATATATACACATTGAAAATACAATGGGAAATTGTGTTTCTAAGCTTAATTTGCATAGATATAATCAGTAGTAGCACTACTGATTTCCCAGACAGAAAATCTAAACTTCTTTACTGCCTCAGAGTTGGATCCAAAACTAAAAAAATACTTCCTCACCCTCACTACCCTCACCTGCTCACTACCTCTTACACAGCCTCCTACTGCAGCGCCCAAGTTTTTATATCTTCGTGTTCTTCTAAGCATTTTTACACAACTTTATAATTCTTCAAGTCCAGTGCTATGCTCCCTATTGCCCAAATCTAGCTCTAGTGCTCAAACTGGAATTAAGACTGTCTACAATCTCCATCCAGTTTGGAACATTCACACCACGGTAATGGTGGTATATCATGCATGCAGTATTTGCTGTGGTTTTAACACAAGTAATTCAGGAACAGAGAGCAGCAACAAGACTCAAAGTCTTGATTACCCCTGAGAACTTCCGGAACTGTTCAAAGGACTCGTCTTCATAGCACTGGTAGGCGAAGGCACAGACGTGCTGTTATCACTGTCCATAGACAAGTCTAGGCTGCTGTCATTCAGAGCTGTCAACCTGATTCCTTCTGTCGAGTGCTGCAATCCACAAGGCAAAGGAAAATTCCATTAGTCTAATTAAAGGTTTAAAATTCAACAGAGATCCAAGTAATTTCAATACGCAAACTTAAATGGAGAATTTTCAAATCCTTTTACATGTAAATAATCCACACTCCTGTCACATTTACGTTTTCCTGTTCACAACTCTGGTACAGATTTGTCTGACCCAATCATGTTCAAAACCAAACTATTACTGTATTTAGTGATTATGTTTTCAGCTTTATTTCAACTTTCTTAGTTTTGTGGACTTTTAAATACTTTCACTAACTTTAAAGTAACTGATGCACATCAAAACTACAATAAAAAGAATTTAGGGACTGATTTCAACTTAGTACGTGGAGAAGAAAAACCCTTCTCTGACATAGTACTACTACTTGAAGAGATGTATTACTTAATATTTACTTTGTTCTCTGAAACAGATCTACACTTGGCATCAATAAAGACTTTCTAGTCTTTAAAACCGCAGTGAAAATAAAATAGCTACAGAAATAAAGTATGGTATTCAGATATACTTACAACAGAATGCATAACAGTGGTTTAGCTATTAAAAAACCCAGCAAACCTGTACTGCTCTCAGATTAAACTAATAAAAAGCAGCAGAGATTTTGAAATAGACTGAATTGTTCAATTCAATGTTTCAACTCATTCTTCCTGACTCGACTGAAAGTAAACAATATCCAACACACACCTTAACTAAAAACTAATGCTACCATTCTCATATATGACCACACAGGTAAACTGAGGGAGAAAATAACCCTGGTCAGGAAATGGGCAACTTTATGATGTCAAAACTGTCATTTAAATATTTTAATTAAAAGAACATTTAATACCAAAAGCTAGTTGCAGGTTGAAGAATACTTACCTTAAAAATTAACCCTAGTGATTCAATCTCAGTTACAGCAACACACTAATGTCTTAAAAGACAAAAAGCCAGCAACCAGTTCAACACTCTATTCTGTTTATATTTGATGATTTGCGATTTTACATTTAGGAAGGAGCCTGACAGAAAAATCGAAGAAGAGGAAAAAGCTGGAGATAGCAAAAATCTCTTGTCTGGTTATTCTATTGTATGGTTACAGATGCTTCCTTTAGATAACCTGCATTTTAAAATGCCAAAAGAGCTTTAAAACCTTATTAATTTCACTGTAATAAATCTTTTTAGTTTAGGAAAGCCAATAAAATATAGTATTTCAGACAGACCTGAAGATACTATCCACATTGTTGATGTTCTGAAAAATCTAACATATTTAATGCACCTAATAATACTGCTACAGTCAAATGAGATAATACTGGAAGCAAAATTAAGATTTAAAAACATGATTTTAGTTCTTGGATTATTAAATCTAAAAATCTGAGGAATCATTTCTCAATGGAGTTTTTATTCCTCTCAAGTATTAGTGAAGCCTACCTTTTTCTTTTTCTGAAGCACGTGATTAGGTAGCAGTTGGTGAAGTTGCTTACGTTTCACATGCCTTGCAGCAATCTTCATATCCATCTCAAACATCTTGCTGTTTATTGCTTGCCTATAAACTACACAATTAGAATAACATTAAGACATATTGAAGCATTTTGCAAAGTCCACTTACTTGCCCAGGCAGAAATAATTTGCATTTCAGAGCATTCATTATCCTCAAGAACAAGCACAACGTTTCCTTGTTCTGGAGGAAGAAAGTGAACTGCCTACCATGCCAGCACTGATAGTACAAACATAATCATTACTTTGGAAACAGGTGACCTGTTTTTCAAGATAAATATCTTTTCAAGATAAATATAGTTCTTAAATCTATATTGCTAATAAGTTATAACAGCAAGAGCTCTGAAGCAAACTGCTCATTTCATCTCAAAGGGACTAAAGATAGAAATAAAATTTCCTCTTAGGAATTATAGTATTTACATAAAATTATTTTCTTCACAGGTGATTTTATTTACATAGTTCCTGCAACAAATGGGTTTTAATTCAGGAGCTGAGTGCTCATGTGCCAGCTGATATATTAAAAATCACTCTGGCAACTCATATACCACTATGTTTTTATACAAAAGTGATTTTACGTTTGGGTTTTTTCTGTTTTGATGGGCTTTTTTCTTGCTTTGATTTTTTGTTTGGCTTTGGTTTTTTTAATTTTGTATGGTTGTTTTGGTGGTTTTGTTGCTTGGGTTTTGTTTCTTTTGTCTACTATAAAGAGCCATTTCTCTCCACCTCAGAACAACTGCTTCTGGTAAGTCAACATGGGAAGTGCTAGTACAGAACGGCTCTGCAATCCAGGATCCTGGGTTCAAGTAAAGCCAGGTAATGAAAAGCTTGTTCTTTCACACCATCTCCACAACATTGAACAAAGCTGTGGCAGATGTATGAATAAAAAGTGTTTCTGTAGATCTTAAAACAGAAAAACTCAAGAGGTATTTCCCTTATTCACTGTCTATTCTACAAACATTAAGGAATCTCACTGAATAGGCTGTGAACATGTAATTATTAAAAAGGTGTTAAGAGAGAGGCACACAAAGAGCTCCATGAATACTGTGTATTAAAGAGTGTACTACACTACTTCTTGGTATTGAAGAAGCTCATAAAGCCTCTTTTTGTAAAAAAAAATTATACAGGTTACAGCTAAGGTAGGAGCACACTCAGCGAAACCAGATATGGATAAAGCATTCCATATTCCAGACGTTAGGCCTTACTAAGGTTTCGATACAAGGAAAACCTAACCCACTCTTCATGTCTTTCTTCCTCCCCTTGCTCCTACTATAAAGCAAGCAATTCTTTAATTTCATCCTGGAAAATGCTTTGTTAAGTTTTCATAAAATCTTAGGGTCTATTCCAAAAGACATCGCAAAGAAGTCTTTAGGATGGATTAAAAACAATGAAGACAAATCCACATTAATTTCAGATTACCAGAAAACCCACAACACACAAACAGAAATTTTTTACTAGATTGTTACTTCTGGAAGTATATTTACAAATCAAAGAGAAAACTGTGCATCACAGTCTACAACGATTTTGATGAACTCCACTTAAAACTGCATATATTTAGACAAACTTCAGGAATATAGTGCAAGTGAATCACATTCGAAATCCTAAGTACAAATTTTAGTCTTTTCATATCAAAAATCTTTGACAAGTCTACTATGAAGTATCTGCTTATAAACAAGAAAAGATCTGAGAAACTGTAACTTCTGAATTCCTTCATTCCTTCAAAACAGCAGGTATTGTCTTCTAAATTCTCAAAAATTAGGATGATGCATCTACAGTTTCACCTTCACCACTTATAATTACAAGAAATATTCCACCTCTAAGAAAATAAAAATGCCTTTGATTAAGAGATGCCCCTCTGCTTCTATATATGACAATAACGAACTTTGAAACCTTGGCATGACTTATAAATATACCTATGTATTTACTGCATTGACAGGTGTGAGGTGGAGGGGGGGTCAAATTTTCCAACTCCCTTGCTTCCTCAGACTTACTGAGTCTTAGAAATCCAGAGAACAGGGCTGTATTAGGTAACACCTGAACCTATTCCTTTAACTCTGCAAACACAGAATACTTGAGCCTCAACTGTTGCTTGTTTTAAAGAAAAAAACCTGCCAATTTATTAGATAAATCTGTCAAAGTTACTGTTCCTCCTTCTGGAGTCACACACTCCAGCTGTTAGCAATTCTTTGCTTACAAACTTCTTATGTGTGTTTTAAGTTATTTTTGTGAATCAAAAAGTAAACATCAGAAAGAGTCAAAAAGCTTTTTTACACCAAGTGTTGGACATGAAAGTTACTGAATCAATTATCTAGTATGAAACACCATGGAATGTAAGACATTTTGTTAATCCACTGATCAATTTAGTTTCACCAAGTAACAAAAATATTTCAATTATACTCAAAATTTTTGAGGTTAGGCTTGCCAGTTCACATGTGATAACTAATTCATCTGTGTAATAAAGACCACAAAATAATGTACCACTTTTAGTGAGATCTGCAAGATGTGTGCATAATTTTTATCACTTTTAATGAGAACAAAATGAAAGTGATTAGTTTGAAGTGTTTAGAAGCATTAAAACTCATTGAAAATGTGTTTCATTAAATAAACCCCCTAACTTCTTAGCTGAATCCCTCTACTCTGTGTAGATACAATTCTACTGCTATCATGAGCATTACAAATAAAGACTACATGTTGAGCAAAGACAATGACTTCAACAAGTTATTAAGACCAGAACACCTGGAAAGCAAAACTCACCTGTATCTGTAAAAGACTGAATGTCGTAGGTAAGATCAACACTTAAATTTTCAGAGTTTTCAGTTTTCTTGAACACCAACCCAATCACCCACATTGTACGGTATTCTTCCCTGGAAAATTTGGTATAAAACAGTCATGTAATACTGACAGAATTAAAGAACTTAATAAGCTATCTGCTGCAATAGACAACAGTTGTACATTACAGCTCCACTAGCAATGGAAAGCTAGCCACAGAAAGGCAAAAAACAAAGCTGACTAACAACATTCCCTTTTCATTCACCATATAAAAGTCATGAAACACTACACTGCTACCTCCAGCAAATGAACTAAGATTATCAGTAGATTACTTCATTCAACTGTGCTCCCATATAGATTCACGTAGCTACAACTAGCCACTGCAAGTATAAAGAGATCTGAAATTAGAATCTATTCCCCAACTAAGCAACTTCCGTTTTGCCAACTAAATGTGTCTTCAATGCTCAAATTTCTTAGCTGTAACTGACAACAAATTGTAGTTTTCAGTTAAAAGGTTCCCTTAGGCAGCTCCCCTTCACATGGGAATGTTAAAGAACATCCTTTGTATACATTGTGAAGATGACCTTTCCTGAAAGTGTTGCCTCCATCAAGTCCTCTGAAGTAAGAGCTAACTGGAGCCTGTGGTTATGCAGGCAGTTGTAGCTGTATTCACCCACTAAAATGGTGCTGAGAAGGTACTGCCTGCTTTTGTCCAGTTTCACTTGGAACATGCATGTAACATGTATATAACTTCTAAAAAAAAAAATAGCACTATACTATCACTTGAAGCAGTTGATGTGTGGAAAAGGCTGTGTGAAAGGCAAACAAGGCTTTTCACATATCCCAATGAAGACAAATTTCTTTCCCATTCTCCCAGTTCGCACAAAAACGTGATTCCTTACAAATTAATTACACTACCTAGAAATAAAATGAAGTCTTAAAAGAGTTTTTAGCCCCCACACATCTGCAATCACTGTTTTGAGCAGGGCTGGAAGGAGAGGCACAGGGAGGAACATGTCAAAAAACATTTAAAATCCTCAACAATCTCAAGTACTTGATATTCTCTCCACTGTTTCCACAACCTGACAATTTCTAACAGTGATTATGATTTCAACGACGTTCCTCTCAACTGCTAGAATTTATAACATTAAAGGTACGTAGTTATGAAGAGCTCCGTTCTACAGTGCCTGATGTACTACCAGATTCTCAGTGCTTCCTCATAATTAAAACAGCAACTAAGTAGCAGTAACTTATGCAATTATTGGCAAGAAATTATGCAGTTAATAGTTATTAACAAAAATCTCTTTATTTTCTGGTTTAGAAACATTCTTATACAGAATAAAGAGCATCTAATTTCAAAAGTACTTGAGCTTAACACCATTTGCCTTTAGACGCTGTCACTAAAAAATCATCCTTTTAAGATGTTTATTTATTAATGAATTTGTATTTTAGTTAAGTTACCTTCTCCCTGTTAAATGAAAAAATGGGTTTGCTTACTTGTCTGGATTCTCCTTGGGTGCTGGGAATGACTGTGGATTCACATGAGCCAGTGTAATGAATTCATTCTTCTCCAGGTTTCCAACTAGAATACGGATTTTTGATTCCACCAAGCCCACCCTGCATAAATGTCATTTATTAGCAAGATCTCAATAACGGAAATAATAGAAGTATCTAACATTATGTATCAGGAGAAAATCCTCAACATTCTCCTTATACTAACACTTGATACTACTAATGAACTGGTGCACATCATATTAATTCAGATCAATAAAGTCAGTGCAGGTGTGACAAAAACTGACACAAGGGAAGTTTAAGAATGCCCTGCAGCTCTCTCTGTGGCCTGATTTTACAAATGGAATTAAGTAGCAAGATACTACACATCAAGCAAAGGGCAATCAGCAAGAAACTACCAGATATTTATCCAATATTCTTCTGGCTTCAGAAGATGACTTTTAGAGGTGAAGAAACTCCCAATACCTGCCAATCTTAAAATTTCACTAATAAAAAAATAGAGAAACATGGGAAAGGGGAAATTTTGGTTTCAGAAACTGCATTTTGAGTGACTGAAAATGTACCTCCTCACATTGCTTATAAAAAAAAGTGCACAAGGCATTTGTAAAGGAAACCTGACAGTACTGTCAAGCAAAAATTCAAGCAACAGCCTTCACTCCCCAGTTTTTCATTTTTACTGGTTTTTTTCAAAGTCTACAATCTTTACACATTTAATTTTGAAACACTGAAGTTTCACTTTGTTTCATTACGACACCTGATACACCATACACTCCCTGGTGATTGGGAGTTGATGGAGGGGTGGGGGAGAGGGATGTGTTGTTTGTTTTTGTTGTTTGGTGGGGGTTGTTTTTTGTTTTGATTTGGTTTTTTTTAATAGCAAGCATTATACTCACCATTCTAGTCGCTGTTTTTCTGTCGGTGCGCTTGCTAGAAGTACAATATAATGCCTTTGGAGATAAAGACAATATGCTATTCTATATATATTTCTAAAACTAGACATTCAAACCTTAATATTATAACGTTGCAGTAAATTCTACATTGCAAAACACAGATTACCTTAAGTATATACCCTACATTAAATAAGCATTGTTAAGTAGAAAAAGGGGCTCTGTCCCAAGTGTGTGACTAACAGACCTTTCAAAATATTTCCGAGTTTAAGGCCATTTGCAACTACACTGTAATACCAGTAACCTTCACAAAAGGTTAGGAATACAGCACTGGCTGAAAAACAGTAGATATTTCAATATCTGATGAGATGAGGGATTTAACTGACTACAAATCAAGGAAAAACAGTTGTTCACAACTACCTTTACATGTCAGTTGTCTTAGTCGCAACATTATTTCTAAATAGCAAGAAGAGTGGTTAGCACATACGCATTTGTTCAAAAACCAAAACAACACTATGAAATGTGGTTTAAAAAAATTCCTATCTGCATTTTAGAATCGTCTGAAGACACTTATCTGAAATGTCATAAGGAATGTTTCCTCTGATGATAATTCTTAAGCTCTCAACTATATTCTAGGATAATAAGTGTATACCCGCTGTAAGTAGATTTCAAAGAAACAGTATACAAAATAAGAAAAGGTATTTTAAACAAAGCCCAAGGACAGTGGAATGTGAGATTGCTTTTGAGTTCCTAATGAGGGAGCTGAGGGAATCTCACATGCTAACAGCCAGGTTTTTCAGCTTAGCTGGGAAGCCTTTAACATCCTAAGTCATCCAATGCAGCACTAGTCCATACTGATATGGCCTGTCTAGGTACCTTCGCAGCATGATTTAAAGAAGAGTAGTAAAATGAATGACTAGGCCCTAATACACATAGCTCACAGAAAGGAAAAGTAAATGACAGTGGAAAACTATGGTGCAGAGTCCTCGGATGCCATAGGCCTTCAAATTGCAACAGGAAATCCAAATCAACAGATCAAATTATCAGCTACATGTTTCTGTACTTATCTTTAAGTAGCAAGAGACAAAATCCTGCTACATACCACAGTCCTCTGATTTCAGTCAGAGAACGTCAATGAAACAAGAGAACTGGAAGAGAGGCATCTGGAGAAACTTCTTCCCTTTTCTGAACAATACAGAGATAAAATACCCTATTCACTTTGCATTTTGGCAGTATTAACTGCTACATATAAAAACATTACAGAGAAAAATAATAAGGGTCCCTTAATTCTGTATGACAAGTTACTAATTACTACTATTGGTTTATTCAAAGGAGCGCTACAATCTCAGCAAGATTTCTATATCACACACACCACACATGTCCAGAATGTTTCACTCAGTAGGAATGTTTAAGCTTTTTGTTGTTTTTAACCATGTATGAATCAAAACAGACAAATCTCAAATATGCAAGTATTTGAAGAAACCAATTTTCCAGTTACTTTTTAAAAGCAGCTCTTTGAAACAAACTTCTGAAGAACCATTTAAAAAAAAAAAGAAGTTATTTAGCTACGTCCAAAAACCTCAACTACATGGTAAGTACCTAGGAAAAAACCCTAAGCCTTTTTTCTGGAAAAATAAGCAACGATTAACTATTTTTGCTCAGGTGGTGTTAGCTGAAAATGAAAAAAGTGTAAGATTCAATTTCTCCCCACTCAGCCCCCCAGCTGTTAGTCCTGCGAGGGAATTATTCACTAAAAATTCCCTACTACCGCTTTCAGTAAAAATCAAATAGCAGGAGCTGTTAAAAATTAAGATATACTTAGTTTTAAGAGTACAAATTTCACTGTTAAATTTTGCTAAGACAAATTTGTTATCAGTGCCTTAATTCATAATTTTATCACAAAGCACATGTCTAATTCAGAAGTATCTATCACTTCACAGTAGAAAAAAATGGTCTTAGATTAAGCTTCTAGCTCTCAATAGTGACTTTTATATTGTGGGTATTATGTGGAAGTATATAGGTTTGGGGGGTTTTTTTGTTTATTTGGGGGCTTGGGGGTTTTCTTGAGCTTTTTTAGAAACTGATAGTGTTTTTCTGTCTTCCTTTCAGCCTTCTTTTCATAAAAACAATCTAATGTAGATAGTATGGAATCCGTGATATACCATTTACACAAGTATTTCTAAAAAACCCCCCAAATTATGTGTAATACTACTTAAAAAAATGTTTAAAACCCCAAGCCACTGAGAACATGTTCAAGTTTTATCTGTCCAAGAATTATACTTTTATCCAGCACTTTAAAGTCCTATGCAGCCAAGTGTTTAAATTACCTTTATAAAAGGTATATTTATATTCTACTTATTTAGCAGAATTCCTCTTTTTATGACAGAGTATGCTAGAGCTCATTAAACAAGTGCTATCTCAAAACCACACTACTCTCTTGGTCTTTAACGATTTCATTCTCATGTAACACTTCAAATTCATGTTTTATCCATTAGAAATTATTCTTGTCACTTCCCTGTAAAACCCTGTATCCAGCAAGTGTATGTTCTTTCTTGTTGCTTTTCCCCCACTTTTGAAAAATTTAAATCTACATGAAGGGCAGATAATACATGCTGTAACTCTCTAACTCCAAGTAATTGATGACATTAAAAAATAAGAAAAAAGTAACTAAAAGCAGATTTCCTCATTTCCCAATTTCTAATCCGCTTCTTCTATGCAGGTGTGCAGTAGCCTCCAGATTTCCTTAGTCACATATCACTGAGGTTTAAAATAAACACAGACAACAAGTCAAAAGTGCTTATGAACAATAGATATTTAGCAACTAATTGCCATTGAGAGTAATAGAGATTACTGAAGCTATGCTTTCAGAGATTAAAATAAATGTTTGTCTCAGAGCAAGGATCAGATTTCTCTTATCTGGCAGAGCATTACACACTGCTATGCATTTCAGCAGAACGTGCCAAGGCATCTACAATTTAAAAAGGAGGAGAGTGTGAAGAAGGGAAAAGAAAATTCAGAACATCTAGCTTTCAGATGGAGATTTGACCAAGAGAGCCACATTTACTGTGTAGAGATGACTGCATATAATTATTTACTTTGTAAAGGTTACTAACCAAAACTTTAAAATTAACCTATTAATGGAAAACTGAGAAAATCTTCAATAATTTAAATTAAAGCAGGCTCCACAATACTAGTTCACATTTAAAAAAATAAAATTAGAGCAAAGACATTTTGTGCAAAAAAGAAAACCTAGATATAAAATGTTGAGCAAGAGGAGCTTTTACTGCTACAACTGGTAAAACGGCTGAAGCTGCTACACAAAAAAATCTATGTTAAAATGGAGATTATTTCAAATGACATTAAATGCTTCCTGTTTTTTTCCTACTTTTGAAAAAAACAAATAAAATGTACTAGGGAACTTATTGGCAACCTCTTGAGCAGAAACTGGTTTGTCTGCAACCCATTTTTTACTTGAAAAAATAATGTAATTTAACAATGCTCTTCTAAGTGTTTTCAGTCTTAAGCTCCAAGGAACAACATAAAAGCCATCCAAATGTTTTAAAGCTTTTATCATGCAAAAGGTATAGAAACAAAACACAGACACATTATGAAGGTCATCAGTCTCTTTTAATGGGGGAACTGTATATTTCAATCTTGTTTAGATTAGTACAAAACCAACCAGCCACCCAACACAAACAAGAGTAAAATATATTTGATCTTGATTCAAGAAAAATGGGTCTCCAATTTCAACTGAGGGCAAAGAAGATGTAGTCCATATTTTAATAATTCATATTTATTATAAAAATACAACTTTCAGCAAGTCCGTATACATTTAACAAGCTTCTGCCCCACAAGCGTATTACTAGAAACCCTAAAAATGTGAAGTGTGAATTTCTGTATTTCCCTCAGAGACATTACAAAATTAGAAAAGCTAGGTGTGAAAGAGTTAATAAAGATCCAAGAGCCTTAAGCTTTAATGAAAAAAAAAATCTAGTAATAACTAGTACAACTGGTAGTTAGTCAACACAATTGCAAAAATATCTTTTATTATCAGAGTAAACTGTTGACTATATTGACAGAAGAAAACACACAGTTTCAAGTACTTATTCATCTTAAATACTGACCTTCAGAGTAAGTTATTTTGCTATTTTTTTTTCCTGGGAGGCAAGACCCATTTTTAGAATGCTTACTGACAGCACTAAATAACATTTCTATTAGTCAAATCAGATACTTCTTCAATATTACTGGTAGCATACCAATTCTACAGTGAACTGGTGACATTCTAAATATCTGGTCAGGGATTAAAAGGCCTCTGAAATAGAGGTTTAAGACACAAAGAAGTACCTAGAGGAAATTATTCACTTTCTAAGAGAAAGGACAGTAGTGCATTCACTCTTCCACTGTATAGAAAAATCCTAACAGTTTATGGACATCTAATTAATGTATATTTATGACCCTGTGCCACAGAGCATTATTAGGTAGTTCAACTGATAAACTTAAAATATTCTGCCATGCCATAAAATACATACTTGTACTTCTGAAAGAAGTTTGGAGCTTCAAAAAGTTTGGACCACTCTGCCTTACTCAGCAAAATTTCATCTGTGATAGCAAGACCTAAGTTATAAAAAAAAAAAAAATTAAAACTTTTTTTTAATACAGTTTAGTACCCAGAGTAAAGACAGTTCATTAACTTAGCAAAAGTTACTACAAATTATTTCCTCCCTCCAAATTCACAGGAATTTATCAGCAAGCTTTATCTTCCACTCATTCTGTAATTGTTCATTAGTTATAGAAATCATATTAAAAAACACCTCATAATCTGTATAGAAATGCATGTTAATTTATAAGGCTGATTATTTCACATGTATTTGCTCTGCAGTGTAACACAGCTCAATTTAATCTTCTGCATATGCCACAGTAACTATTCAGTTCAAAGACAGATCTTTTTCCTTCTAGTATTTGAATCACCCCTTATGCAAGGCATTGTGCAAGGCCAAGAAACAGTGGACAGTAAGGTACTGCTCTATCTGAGAAAGCTACTGGTAGTTGCTCCCTGCCTCAAGTCCATGCCTTGCTTTGATAACATCTTATCTGCTATAATTATTCAAGTACGTTACAAGGATAAAACCACAGGACTCATCTTCGAGAGAGTATACTGCCTCACAGACAGTGGAGCTACTATGCTAATCTTTCATGTAGCATGACACAATCAAAGCCACTAAAATGAAGTTATTATACCATTAGTTCTAATTTTCAGAGCACAAGGCATTCTATTACCCTCAGTTACTAAGAGTGAAGGACAGATCTGCAGAAGTATCTACTGAATTTGCAACTTTAAGCAACATTAAGCTTAACAGGCCAAGTCTATCTCCCTCAAAATAGTCTCATGTCAATACGCTACTTCACATCCACCCACTCCCCAGCAAAGCATACCCACAATGAAACTATTTTAAATGTCTGAAAGCATTTATATAGAGAGCATAAGATAATACTTACCTTGTTTAAATTCCTCAACCATGACCATCCGTGTGGAAACGGACACATTGTACGTAGAGTTCTGCTGTGGGTATGCTGGTGTAATTATAGGCATAAGATGGTACCTATCACTGGGGTTTACCTACATATAACAACAGCCAATCAGTTTTCTTCAAGCATACACATCAGTTAACAAATTTGGATTTCTCCCTTTACTACAACAGTCTTAAGTTCTAAGAGACCTTAGTTTGCAGACCAAGAGTTCAGAGAAAGTTTAGAAAACAAGAATAATGCTTTCACAAAGGACATGATTCTGAACCACAGTGATGTGGGAGGGCTGTAACCTGTCAGCACATCAAGATCAAGTTGCAGGCATTTCTAAGTCCAGAAATGCCAACCGTACAGAACAATTTCCCTCTTTAATAGAAATTAGTTTGTGATCACATGAAACCACAGATACCTCACCACCATATGAGCACCTTTTGCAGAATGACTGTCTTCAGACCTTTCAAAGGTATTTTATACTTTATTTCTGTAACACTACTGAAAACTAAGAGCCAGCTTAAGAAAAGAGGCTCTATGCAACCTGACAGAAGCATCACTTGCGTTAACGGATCTTTTATTTAACAGCACACAGGGTAACAAAAAAGAAGGGACACAACATACACACGCAAGATACATTAAAATATTATTAGGGTAACAATCTTGTAGAAGGAAAATAAAAGATAAACCCTTGTTATTACCTTAGCCCACCTCGATTAGCTACAACACAGTTCCCATTCCACACTGACCTCAAACCTCCTATCTCAGAAGTAACAGACTCAAGAACACGTTTTCAATTGTTTCAAATATTTAAACGTGAACTTTTGTCAACCAGAAAAAACAAATTTCAAGTACAAAAGGGCACACAACTCAACCTCCGATGCTTACACTATTTATCAAAATAAAGATCAGTTGAACACCAACTATTCTATGATTGACAAAACAGAATTGAACACACTCATACTATGCCCTACTGAAACCTCGGAATGGGAGCCGTGCATCTACGGCCAGCTGTTTTATCGACTGCCTGAAGGACATTAATGTCCAATGTCCTTAATGTAAGTGCTACGAAGATGGAGATCAAGCATTATAAACAATACACAAAACAACTAAAAGACTTCAAGTTACCATCTTCTTTAGTCCAAGATGAAAAGACACTTTACTACAACTGTATGGAACCAAATCTATCCAGCTGTGACTGTTGCAGGGAAGTGAATTCAATATACTTGCCAAAGTAACAGACTTTAAGTCATAAGCAAACCATTTAAGATTAGCAATTTTTCAAAAATGCATGGCTTTTAAGACATGTATTTATGCTGAATTTTTATTAAGATCACTTATTTCAAAAGTTGGAAGTAAATAAGTACATTGTTCAGCAAGTATGCTTCAAGAGGTCAGTTCAGAAAGTTAGGGTAACTTTGTTCCATACTCAGGAGAACTAGAGGTTACGTATGAAGATACAACACCACAACATTAAGTTTAATAAACCCAAAATGAAGTTCACCTAGGATTTTTTAAGCAACCAAATTTATTGCACAGTGTGACTTAGAGGGGAAAAAATAACACACTAACCCTTGGGTCCCATACAGGCAAATTAAGATTGCATTCTTCTGGCTGTTTCAATAGCACTGGATTTGGCCATTCCCTGTTCAAAAAGATTGTAGCACTGAATAAGACTATTGGATACAACCATGTATGTTCAACAAACAATACTTTTGAATGCGATCCTTAACTCTCCGCTCAAGGTAAAGCACCATTTCAAGACTAGGCTGGTCTAACTGGGGTTGTTTGAATAAGCTGCATTGCTGAACTACATAGAGCTGCAATTAGCTTCTCCAGGGCATCAGAACTGAATTTTCTGTAGTCTCAGAGGTTTATAAGCACTGGTTTAAGTAACTAATTTAAACTCCTCTAAATTCTTCGTGAAAGAGATCAAAGAGAAATTCCTCTGTGAAGATTGACTTTGGGTCCATCTTCAAGCTAGCTGTTTCATGGACAAACTACAGAACAAACAGCCAGCACAATTACAGCATTACAGAATCATTACAAACCATATGTATTAGAAGAAAATGATAATCAAGATAAAAAGAAACCATGTTGAATGAAACACTAAAAAGTAACACTTTTGTTCAAGTCATCTTACCCCCCTGAATAAAAGTTATCTTCCTATAACGAGCAGAAGCCAGTTAATCTCTTGGAATTTGTATATTAATGCTTTTATGCTATGCATGTATAAAATGGACAAAAGCATAAGAAACATAAAACAGAGATTGCAACCAATTCTTCTCTATTAGCATAGTGTGGCAAAATATTACTAAACACTATGAACCTCAAGGAGGCTATAAAGCCTATGAATGCAAGACAGTGAAAGTGTGCAAATTATCTTCACATAAGAAGACACTATACTTGAAGTAAAGCAACACCCTGGTAAACGATTCTTAGAATCTGTCAGTGTCTCATGAAGAATATAGGTATCCAGACATGGTCTTTCAAGAAAAACAGTACTCATTTGTAAGCTGTAAAGTTCACTTTTGTCCCATTTGTTCTAAATTTACCTGGAATGTTCCCAATAGAGTTATTCAAACCATTTTTCTGAGGTAACTAGCTCAAGAGTATGAAACTGCATGTAATCTGAAAAACCTGCCACTTTGCACTGACAAGATTAAAACCGACATTTTTGCCACTGGTTCTCTTAAATTGCATTTAAGCTATGTGCCTAAACCAGATACTGGCATACCTCCTTTATCCATTATCCCAGTATCTGAACTTAAAAGACTTTAAATTTTGAGGTGTCTGCTATTACTTTGTACTATGTAAGTATTTTATCTGCAGAGTAATGCTGAGTTACAAAAAATACTTGAGAAAATTTTAATTAAGAACTGAGTGGTTTTGGTTTGGATACTTTAAAAACAATACATGTTGGATGACATTGAAAAAGTAAGCTAACAACTTTCCGGTGGCAAGAACAATGCTTCTAATTTATCTTAATCTGGTAACAGCTGAAAATGGTACCATAAAAACAGGACTAAAATTTAGTGTCTACAAACAATTTTATTTTAGTTTAATCTAAATTAAAAACAAACAAAAAAAAAACCAAAACAAAAAAACATACCATTTAGAAAATACCAAGAAAAATTTATGTACAAGAGTTGATGCTATTGCATTTGGATAAAGCTGGCAAGTTCTTGCTACTAGCATAGCCCAGGAAACACCGCCAAGGAAACCTAGTATATTGGAATAGATGTTGTGGCCTGTGGATTGAGAAGGAAAAAGACAAGAAGAGAGAGATATCAGTAACCATAAGAGGTAATGAAAACTTAACGAATTTTGGAATAAAACTGCTTACGTTTTGCCCACAATTTGATAGCTCTCAGTGTTAACCTGAAGTTGTCAATGTTTGGTACTAGATGCAGAATTTCATCGGTTACCCGGCAACCTGAAAAAGAAAGAATCCATTACACTTGCTGCCTCCAAAATTTTTTACTTGCTTATCCTCCCTCAACTTCAAAGCTACCAAACTTTTTAGATCAGCATGCTGGAAACTCATTTCATATTCTGATCATTTTTGTTTTGAATTAGAAAGCTTAATATATTTTTATTTTACTTTTTTCATTTTTACTGTTTTACAGCAGCATTCACGTAGACTACTCATGAGCACATGACTACAGTTTTGGATTGCTACTTGATTTTCTCTTATTAATCAACTGTAAGGTGTTGAACAAACAACCAAGTTCTGCTGTTATGTGAATACATGCAGCACATCATAGCACGTGAAGGCTAATTAAAGAAAGTAAGTCTTCATGAACATACAAAACCCCTGCCAGTCATAGGTCAAAGCTTTGGATTTATAAGAATGGGCTAAAAATAATAGTTTTTAAACTAATTTGATGGGATATTTTCAGATTTTAACATTATAGATGGCAACATGCTTGATTTTAGGGGTTTTTGATCAAGACAATAAGTAGTTCTTCATTATTACTAGGTAGTTGCAGAGAGCTGT
Organism: Atrichornis clamosus; assembly: GCA_013400975.1. Taxonomy (NCBI): domain Eukaryota; kingdom Metazoa; phylum Chordata; class Aves; order Passeriformes; family Menuridae; genus Atrichornis; species Atrichornis clamosus. The sequence goes on from WBMZ01005513.1 coordinate 255,676, forward strand.
TTGCAAGAAAATAGTATTATCTAAATCTAGGGGTTCCTTTCAAATCAAGAAAGAGGCAAGTATGAATTCTAGAGATTACACAGATGTGAATTTCACAAAACAGTTTAAGTGCCTGTGATAATCTAAATTACCAAGCTTTTAGCTCACAACAGCAACCAAGCTCCTCTTTCCCACCAAGCTGCATCCACCTGAAGTTCCTACCATCCTGTACATAATTTTTTTAAGCTACGTATTATAGAGAAGCTAAGGGTTACACAAGCTAGTGAGCTGCTAAAGACCTGACCTCAAACTGACAGCATTTTGGTATCTCCAATTTATCACTGAAGCAATTTCAAGTATGTTTATGCACTTTAAAACACAAATTAAAAAACAAATGTATGTCTTTATTTACAGAAATAGGTAAAGCTCCACACAAAAGTCTTTCAAGTCTCATTAATTTCTAGAACCGATCACTAACTAAACAAAAGAAAAATTATAAACAGTCTGGCCAACAAAAAACAGCCCTTCTCTCCAGAAAGACATATAAAACTGGCTATAACTTTATTTCAAGACATGAAGTTGCTGTATTTCCAGTCAAATCCACAAGTAATGTATCAAAGAACCTAGGATAGTTATTTAAAGATTAGACAAGTTGATATATAAAGTAGTATATACATACCATTAAGACTTCGTATGCATCTAATGTCTAAATTTTTAAGTAGGCTGTCATCTCGTAGGTCTAAGTCCTCAGGAATAGTTTGCAGTGCTAATCTTGCAAACAAAATATCAATCTTAAGGACAAAAAAAAGAGGTAAGAATTAGAAAACTGTTCTTTCTTCTGTAGAATTCAATCAGTAATTTTCATCAAGTTTACTAACAGTAGTCTTCCCAATACAAACAATCTCTTAAAATAATACATACTAACATCCTTCACAGACAAAAAATAAACGCTTTCAGCTGGTTCATCTATCTTACAGCTCCTTTTCCAAGAGCGTAAAATACACACTTAGATTAATACAGAACCAGCACACACACAAAAACTACGCTGTCAATGTAAATAAAAATCATCTGGGAACAAGCATCACTTCTAGATCCAGAACACAAAATTCTATCACAGCAGAGCAAGCCATGAAAGCATAATCCTGGTTTTAACCTAAATATTGTCAAATATCCTAGAGATGAATTCTAGAGAAGACTGAGAGGAATCATTGCTTCCCCTCATGAGCATGTTGAAGACCACACAAAGGGGCAGGTACTGATCTCTTCACTCTCATAACCCGTGACAGGACTTAAGGAAACAGCATCAGGCTGAGTCAGGGGAGGTTTAGGTTACATACCAGGGAAAGCTTTTTCACCCAGAGGGTGGTTGGGCACTGGAACAGGCTCCCCAGGGAAGTGGTCACAGCACCAAGCCTGACAGAGCTCAAGAAGCATTTGGACAATGCTCTCAGGCTCACGGGGTGACTCTTGGGGATTGTCCTATACAGGGCCAGCAGTTGGACTTTGATGATCCTGATGGGTTCTGTCCAACTCAGAATATTCTGTGATTCTGTGAAAATTATCACGGAATTACAGAAGTAGGAAACCTTTCCCCATCTAGCCCTGTGAAGCACACATGTAACTAGTTGACTCTATGTAAGACCAATATCTATGAAGAGTCTACATATCTGGTTACAGAAAAGTTCTGAAAATTCAGCAAACTGCCGAGCAAGTGTATACATTTTCAAATTATGTCCTATTTCTTTACTATTACTTCTGCATTACTTAACCATAATAGCTTTTCTAAGCCAGTAACATCTAAAATACTATTCAGCACTGAGCTAGAGTTTTACATTGCCCCACACGCAAGGACACTGCACGGAGCAGAGAAGTCAGTTTGCCTTTCTGTCAGTCAGCTGATGAGAATATAAAGTGCCTATCAGCAGCCTGCCTGCGAGGCAACAAAGGCACTTCACCAAATGAAGCTTTTAACCAAACTGGTTATTGCTTGACCTACAAGACTATGAAATACCTAGTGCTAGCGCATCAAGAACAAAACTGGTTTAGTTACATTAAAATTATTTCAGATAAACTGAAGCTGAAGATATCTTAAAGATTTTTTGTAGGTACTTAAAACTTTGCATCTGTTTTCAACCATGAAGCACTTCTCCACAGAAAAGTACTTCTAAAGTATTCAGTGCATTTTTTATTTCTAAGTCCTTAACAGTTGGTTTTATCAGCAATCTGTATTACAAGTAGAAGTTCCTACTTAAGTCAATATAAATTCTCAATATAAAATTCTCAATACAAAACAAGTTCAAAATTAATTTCAGCTTGAAGTTCTGCTCTGATCTCTAGATGTCTAGCACCTCTAAAGATTCAAAGCTCATTAACATTTATTTTCAAATAAAGAAATTAATAGTCTGTCCTATGTAACTGGGGGAGAGGTGGCTGGCAATCAAATATAAAGTATTCTACATGAAGAATAAACAAAAAATGAACAAACTTGTTTATTTTAAACAGGAACATAAAATGTATATGTAAAAACTAGTATTGTCAGAAACTTCTTAAGTTTTGCTAACAGGACCACCACAAAACTGAAGTCCTTTTCCTCAGTTCTAACTTCTGGCACATTTTGCCTGGGTTACCAAAAGGAAAATTAAATTAAAATCTTTTGATACTGACATACCTGGGCACAAACACAACTGTCAGAAACTGTGGCCCAACAACACTGGTATATATAAAAAGTGCGCTTACGGTAAGACAAGAACTCTCATACACCATCAGCAACATGAGTTAAGTCTCAGTAATAAACCTAAGCCCATCAAAGCCCATCATAAATTTCTATATTGGAAGAAGATGCTACTTCTTTTAGAAGAAACTGTGCTTTTTTTCCCCCTATTTGGTCTTGTATTTTGAATTTAATTTTTTAAAAAGGAGAGACAACTGTGGCTTGAATGTAAATGACGGGAGAAAAAAAACCCAACATACAAAAGACAAATTGACCAAAGGACAGCTATGGCAAGTTTCAACATTTAGAATGAATACGTAAGCTACATAAACAGAAAACTGATTCTCCAGAAAAATGTTTCTAATACACAACTGTATATGGACAGTAATAAAATGGCTAACAGATACAAAATCACAGGCTAGATTACTGCAGGAAATGAGGTACCATGAACATCTCTCTCATTTGGAGAATATATCTCTCTGCCTAAGTGTCAACACAAATGTCAGTGAAAAGACAAGTGAAGTTGGATCAATGAGGGCTAGGAGGGTGGTTGACCTACCCAATACACAAAAATTGCTAGTGCCCTAACTAAATGACCATTTTAACTGTAGAGATTTAACTCAGACTAGGAGAAGGAATTGCCCAATCTCATGCAAAATTTTACACCATGTCATCTGACAGAAGTTCTTTCCCCACCGTAAAGTAACCTTGTTATACCCACCTATTACTAGTTGACATAATCCCACTACAAATGTCATGAACTGTGTGTACAAACCGTTCATATGTTTTTGTCTTGTCACCAAAAGATAACAAATTGACTATGTAACAGTCTGAGAACAATTAACAGAGTATCTTTTGAAAGCATCATTCCTGTTTTCTTAGCAAAAATCAAGTTAAGCAAGTTCAGTGCTTCAAGGCAGCTGATCCATCAGGCTACAGGCACCAAAACCATTGTTCTGGTCACGTTTTTACAAACAAGTGATCAGGACAAAAGGAATACCCAGCTTGCCTTCAGCAGCACATTTTTGAGAACCAGTTAAAGACCACAACTTTCTGTAATGCAAGGTACTGAAGCAAATCTTTCATGTTTGAACAGTTAATCATTAGCAGTAAGAAAATTTTTTAAGCCACATTATTTATGAATATAATTTATATTAAATTTTTAAGTCTAAACAATGCCAAAACTACTCTACAGGTCAGTAAACTAATCAGTACAAGTGGGCAGCAGTGCCAAAAAAAAAAAAAAAAAGAATGGAGATATTCTGCACACAGCTTTAAGTCCATCAAGAAAAACTTGTTTCAGTCTTAAATCTCCACTTTAAATTACTCAACTGAGGACTGTTGTCAAAATCTCGGGTATGAGCTAAGGAGAGTCACTATAATACTTTAATAGCATTCATATTAATGAATAGTGAGTTATGAAGATCTTAAAAACTTTGTTTTAACCATTTCTACCAAAACAAATTAAAATATGATCTTTACCTCTATTCCATCAAAACAAAGTTTAATAACTGGGACAAAAGCTTCTTCAACAGCCTGGAGGGGAAAAAGTTGTATTTTATTTTCAGTATAGAGAACATTTACAAACAATAGCTACCAGGTCTAGACAATCATAACAAAATGCTATTTACATCAATGCTTTTCTGTTTTCAGGTTGATTTTTGTCAACTTCTTCCTTCACCATTGAGGATTTATGCAGTAAGCACTGACCTACTTTGTGCTGCAGCCGTCTAGATGTTAATTACCATCCAAACTCTTCCCCTCATGAGGGGAAGCAATGAGGATGTTACCTCAAGGTCCAACTCTCTTTCTCCCTACATACAGAACACGATCAAGCATCTTTTACTCCTCACAAGTATCTATAAGTATTACAAAGCCAAGCTATGGAGATTCTTGCTCTAAAAGGCCTCTTATTTCTACAGTTAGTATTTTATGAGAAATGAGGAGAAAACTGTGTAACTATGCAGTCTGACGTCACCTAAAGCAGTTGTAAAACACCAGTCTCCAGAGCTCCAGCATCTTTTTAAAATGTGGTCAATAATAAGGTGTTTTGACGAACAGTATCCATGTTGAAACTATGGGACTTCACATCTACTCTGGAATCAGGAATGAACACCATTTTCCCAAACTGAGCATCTGAACTAAATGCAGATCTGCAGCACATTGCTTTTGTAAAAGCAAAGAACACTGCGTACCTCCAAATGAGAAATACTATGAACTGTTGGAGGATAAACCCTTCCAAGAGAGTTTCAGTTCTTAACAAGAGGAGGAGACACTACTGTCTGTGCTCAAACCTTAGTTAAGGTTACCTTAACATTACTGGTTGTCAGGATGCATCCTAAGCAAAATACCAAGTTCAGAAGTCTCTCAGACTCACTCAGTAGAGCAGCCACTAAAAAGTCTATGTTCCCCTAAAGATGGAGAGGTACAAACTCTTACAATTAGCTGGAATGATTTAAAAGTGTTATGACACCCTGACTTAAAGTTATTTGCATCACTGCAGAGCTACACTGAATAGCATACACACCTTGCTGCTAAAACATCTACATTACCTGGAGTTACAGTTTACAGCAAGGTTGAATGGAAATCTGAAAATCTGAATCTTCTCAAATACAGCGTGTTGATTTAAAGATTACTAAAAGCATTCAGATAATAAAGCATTCAAAATAGTTGTTTCAATGTATATAGTGTTACCACCAGATGTCTGAACTACCCTGGTATTTATCAACTACACGATGCATAGAGTGGAAGAAAGCTGCAGAGACAGTTCCATCTATTTTATGAGAGCAGGACTAAACCAAAGACTTGCCAGCAACTATCTTCATCTAAAAAAAAAAAAAAACTGGAGCAGAGAAAATTTATTCTGAGCCAATATTGAGAAGATTAAGGCTCCCACCAAATGACCTAGGGAGGCTTGTCAATTAGGTGTAACAGAAACAAAATACTGCATTACTACAGTCTTCCACTACTACAACCTAAGAATATTGCACAACCATCTAATAATGAGACACACTAAAAATATAGCTTCCCTTTTCAAATCTACAGCTGACAGCAAGTATAAAAAGTTTAGTTAATATCAACTGCTGCAATTGTTTATAAAAAAGGAACATAAAACCTTCATTAAAACCACAGAAGTTTGGTCCTGCTCCTTGTGTGTCAAGACAACACATGTGCAACTGCCTGCTGCTCGTGAGTAAGCAGAAATTTTGCCATACTAACACATGGTAGGAGATTGTTCTGCCATCCAAAATTTTAAATTAGTGTAAATGGGAGCAAACAAAATTTGCAAGAATCTCTATTTATTTTAACTCTTATTATAGGCTTTGCTGCAGGTTAACAAAAAATCCACTGCAAGCCTTAACTGTTAAGTTATATTTATTTATTTAATGCATCATCTTTCACTACTGACTTTTCCTAATCCTCAGGTCAGCAAGCTGTATCAGGCATTTTACATACCCTCAGATCTTTCACTTCCTCTTGTTGTTTTAGTTTTTCATAAAATGATGTGAAAAAATCACTCCTTTCAACATGTCTTGGTGCAACACACAGGGCATCAATATCAGCACCTGAAACAGTTAATTAGCAGAAGTTCATTACTCAGTAATTCACTCACACGGAATGTCAGCAATAGACAATTTTTTTTTAATAATTAAGCAGGAAAGTATAGCTTCTCATGTGGAATGGTTTCTCTTTGGAAATACTAAGTCAAACCAAATGAAAAAAAATTCACAGCCATTAAGCATACAGAACACATATATAGACTCTTGCTTCAATTGTGGAACATCTGTAGTGATTTTCAAATAACAAAACATGCAAATTTAAGTCTACAACATCCTCTATTTTTAAATAATTTTCAACTTTTCTGTCTGTTTCTCACTTAATGATGAAAACATAATATAGGAATGTATTTCTCTTATTTAGAATGAAAACTAGAAATGGTTAACCAAAAAATTTTAGAAATCTAACACCACTTCAGAAGACAGCAAGATCAGTCATTAGCTCAAACACATTTTTATCATAAAAGGAAATGTTACCTTTTGTATGAACCCCTAATCTATAGGATCCAAATGTAAAAATTTTTCCTCCAACGTTTTCTATTACAGATTGTGGAAGATTCTAAATGGAGCAAATAAAATGTTATTTTACCTTAACAAGTTATAACAACACACACAAATTATTTTAAAACATGAGGAAAACTACTGCACAATGTTTACACTGTTTAACTACTGAAATAATAACCTCACTATTTACTGGAAAGACTGAGGTACATTAGCCACTTGGAGCTACTTGTAACATTTCAACTACATTACACATTACTGCCTCAAACCTGGTAATTGTTCCACCAACTCAACACTTCAGGTGCAACAGCTTTATGATACTACAGAGATCAAACACATTTTGCTTAACACTCAGGCATTTTAGACTGACTCAGAAATTGATGACGGATTCCAATTTACAGCAACACAAAACACAGTCTACTGTATCAGTGTTTATTAAGTGACTTTCAGAGACACCTCTATTATAGTCTTTAAATAAAAATTTGGGTTTGGGAGAGGTATTTATTTTAGGTTCAAATTGTTTAGAACTAGACACTAGTTTTTAAAGTAGCATTCCTAGATTTGTATCTTTAAAAAACTGTTGAATCCACAGTCCTGTGGGCAGAGAGGGATATCCTTTCATAATAGGATGCAATGCTACAATCTGAAACACTACATGAATGACTACACAGCAGAAGATAAAATAAATTGAAACTTGTATTTTGCGAAGTATATTGGATTAACTTAACTAGTCATGATACTCTCACACCACTCACAATACTCTCACTATTTTGTTTCCAAGGATCAAGATGCATACAGCAGGACTGTCCCTGCCCATAATCTTGTTCATATATAAATTCTCATTTCATATCAAAAGTGTAAGAATAAATACAACCCCAAATACACTCAAAGCAAAATAGCTTTAAAAATTTGGATTTTACTCCTAAAAGACTGCCACTTTTTTGCAAGTCTATAATCAAAGAAGATGTGTGGGGGCAGGGATTACTATAACCTGGGGAAAACACTATCAGCATTATCAGTCTACAAAAGTAACATTACAGGATTGACATTAAAGAGAAAGACTGCAGATCATAAAGATGCAGGAAGTACATTTTAAGGTCTAGCACTGTTTCACAAAGCCAAACAATCTAAGCATGTAATTAATGCAGTACTATATGCATGAATATTGACAAAAAGTCAAGTTACATCTCAGTTTCTTTCTTTGACAATGTTCTGCTCTGAAGGGGCAATGCTACCATGGAAACAAAAGAAGCAACATAAGGATGGTATTCACTTTGATCCCCAAATCTAAGGTTCATCCCATTTAGACTAGGGACATATTTTGGAATTATCTTTTTACAGCGATCTTAGAATCATAACATTGGCGACTCCATGTAAAATAATACATCCATACCTTGCTTTCACTGATTTCCCGTATCCATTCCTTTACCAAGTTATTTAATTTTCCCAAAATTAGAATCCTATTGATAAAACAGCAGAATGATGGGTTATGAACTCAGACAAAACTAGCAGAATTTTTAAAGACTGTGATAATTACACAGTAAGTCAACTAGAGTAAGACTGCAGATCTAACTAGAGATCTTGTTATACACATATACTGAAACAAAGCTACCCTTACAATATTTCCACTATTTTCCCCACTTAGAGACATTCAAGTGATTTAAGCTCATAAAAAAAGCAAGCATGCAAGGCACACACACATTTTGGATATATGAATTCTACTAATTTTCAAAATATAATCTTAATTCATATAACACATGCATCTAAAAGAACAGTGAGAAGCAGTACTGAGAGAAAAGAAAACCTCTAGAAAGCTTAATTAGGAAAAAAAAAGTATAAGGTCCATTACAATGAACTAGTGATGAAGGGGGAAAAATGCAAATCAGCCTCTGAAACATAAAGGCCATTTTAATTCCTTTATGTGTTTTGAGGTATTCCTCTTAACTGAGAAAAATCAATTTCACTAGGCTTTCAACAAAGTATTTGAAAGAAAACAAACACATTTGGGGTTCAATAGCCAAATACATGAACCTCAAAATAGGACAAAAAACAGAGTATTTGCTCACCTGCGTTGCAGCTCTTCTTCCTCCTCAAATACACCATAAGGTTTTAGGGTTTCGATTAATTTCTGGGTAAGCATGCAGTCAAACTCCTTGGGGGCAGCTAAACTGATAGGTGAGGTAATGCCATAATGCTTCTGTAGTTGCTGTGTTTGTGATCCCTGGGTTGTAACGGGACTAATAAAAGCAATTAGATAAAGTTACTGACAGAAACAAAACAAAAAATATTAATTTACTTTTTCTCATCAGAGTAGTAGACAAGAGATACATACTAAGGAAATAAAAAGTTAGGCCTAATGTTAGCATGTTCATCCCAAATCACTCTGTTAAATCTGTCCTATTAAGGACACCAATAGAATTACCTTTCTCCAACTCTTAGTATTGATTGCAGGGTTACAAGTTGCTATGACACATGATCTTTTAGATCAGCTGACTTCACACTCTCAAAACATTCACATAAGTAAGGAGCCCATCAGCCTCATAAAGTTGACTTTAAGCTGACTTCTCTGATGGCTCTCATAATTTGGACAGTTATATGAACCATGTCAGTTCAACCTATGTTGGCAATATTACATATAGCCTTGCTTCATGGGGGCTAGGAGAAGGATATTTTTTAATTCACATTATGTATTAACAATTTTCCCCCTTATTTTTTTCATTCTACTAGAGCAAAAGCTTTATCATCAATTTGGGCTCCTTCTCTTTCATGAAGTCTAAAGAGAACCCTCCCTGTCAAAAAGTCAAGCTGACAGCAAAAGTCAAATCTTCACTCTTGGCAGGCGTAACATTCCTCACTATAGTGCTGTAATATCAGTCCTGCACATTTATGTATATTAGATACCATTTTCACCATACAAAATATTTTCATCAGATTAACTACGAATAACACGTGGAAAAACTACAGCATATCTTCGATTTCACTTCCATTATTTTTCATCATCATCTCTTCAAGATTTCATTCCTCATTTCCATTAAGTCAAAGTATTAAAAAAAGAACACCTAAACTTATAATTGATGGGAATCCATGAGACATGATATAATTTTCCACAAGTTAAACACATTTTATAGAAATTCTAAATATAGTAATTTGTTTGCAATTAAGAATTCTGTCACAATGCAAGTTTCAGCACATCTGTCCCTTTGCTTGTTAGCAAAAAAAAGGCGCATCAGGAAATAATGTTTTGAAAGTGTACATTTAAAAAAATTAACCTTAAAGTAATCACAGGGACTGGGGCAATGTCTGGGAAAATTTTTTGTTACTGCTTCCTTTAGCTATGAGGCTTTAATCAATTAATGAAGAATTTGGCAGCAGCTGAAAAAACCCATACAGACCTTAGGACTTCAAGTGTCAATGAAAATATTTTTTAAAAAAAAGCTGTTCAGATGAGTTGTATAAAACAGTAATTCAAATTAAGGACAAAGAAGCCACTAAAACATTTTTTTCCGCTTTAAAAAAAAACACTTTAGGAATGTCAACACAAATAGTAGCTGCAACCACTTAGCTGCCTCTAAAAAAACCAGTCAAGAAGAGTCAATATATAAACATCCTTTGGATATTTTTCATGTTTTGACTTATACCACAAAGCAAGTAGTTAAATCTGAACCACAGTTTCTCCCCTTTTCCCAATTGTTAATTTGAAAAAAATAAATACGCTTTTTAATTTAAGATTTTTCAATTTACTTTAACAGTTTTTTTAAGCAGTGATATAAAGTAATCAATATTTTAGCTTTGTGTAACAATTTCCTGATGGTGTGACTGTAATTTTCACCCATTCATAGCAAAAAATGTATCCAATTCAAAAGATATTAGACTTCATTAAAAGCACTGGCAAAACACATCCTGGCAGATGCTGTTACTAGATTTCAAAAAAGACTCAATGTCACTCAAAACCAGATTCTCTGAAGCTGATTCCTGAAGTCAGCAATGCTGACAGAGGCCTCTGTATTCCCCTTACTTGTAAGGGCCATGATTCACCAATTCAAGAACTTAAAAACAATCCTTTACGTTGTCTATAAAATTACAGTACACAGAACCCAAACAAACATCAGATCTCTTCACTAGCACGGTTTACACACAAGCCTGGCAGTGCAATGTGCAGGTCTGCCTTCAAAACACCAATGCTGCCATACTTAAACCAGTACGACCTCCAACTCCTACAGGACCATCAGAGCATGCCATAAGGCACAAACAACCTTTGAAACTGTTCACTAAAACGACAACTTCTAAATTCAATCAATCGCCAGCTGTTGGGAATTATCACATAAAACCAGCTACAGCTCTTACATTTACTTTTATAATAACGAAATAATGACATTGTCAACAGCACAGGACCTTCCTAACACAAGTGTTTCACCTCTGTTTGAAGGTTGAGGAGTTAGTAAGAACCCTTTCACTGGGATAGCATGTAACAGTTCTCAGCACAGCTGCCTTCAAGAAGATTTTACAGCTGCAGAAGACAGCATAAAAGCTTACATTTTAACATATATTAATACTGAAGACAATTTATTTCCAGGCTATTTCCAGATAAAAACATTTAAATTGATGCTCAGCTGTTTACACCTGCTAAGTTAATTCTAGTCTAAGGTTTCTGCAGCATACCAAAGGATATCAGAAAATTTCCTTTGGAAAATTACAGAAAAAATGGTATGGGCAAGAAGGTTTGTTAAACTTAATGAAGATTAGAGAAAACTAACTTGTGCTAGGTCATCTGTTCATTTAAAAGGCAGCATGAAAGTTACTATAAACAAACAAGCAAAGGTATATCCTTTCCCTGCCCCCTACCTTCCACAAAACCAAGAAACTCCAAATAAAGCATTTGCTACATGCTTTTTAAAGTAAAAGTAAATTACCTCTGAGAAATAAACTAAGTGGTCATTAGCACAACTTAAATGCTGTATTTACATGTTACATTTCAGCCAGATAATGTTAAATGATCCTAGATTGATCATCTTTTTTTTTTTCTAAAACCACAAAGATCACACTCATACTCCAGTATCTTCCCACTTGGTCACATGTGGACATATGGACATTCTAGCCTTTACTTGTGACATGTCCCGAGAAGAGCTTAAACTACCAAATTTTTTCAAAGAGAAAGGTGAAAAGCCAGGGAAGTACCAGTGCTAACCTTCCACCCAAGAAGATTAGAGATGTCAAGGCCACGTTGGAGCATCAATACCTTGATGGCATGTGACATCTGCTGGTCACTAAAGTTAAGCATTAACAAAAAGCAGAGTATTACGTAGCAACTGGAAGTTCCACCCCAGCTACTCACTCTTGACAACAGCAGAGAGAGATCTAGCAGACCATGTCAAGGTCTGACACAACTAAAAGCATGTTTAGGGCTTGTTTCTTTTTCTAAAAAAAGAAAAACAAACAAAACAAATAACCCAAACAAACTAACCAAACAAAAGACCCCTCAGCTTTTCTTTTTAAGATCACAAAGACATTTAAGACACAGTTTGGGGCTTTTTGGTTTATTTGTTTCTAGTCAACTACATATAAACATTAAGATCTTGTTCTCACTCTAAGATGACTATGAGCTGTCAATTGCACAAATAAAAAATAAAGTTACAGAAAATGATGTAGAGTTAAATTTAACATGCTATTGCTGTAGCTCTGGTTTAACCTGAACTTTTGAAGAACATATACTGACAACTTACACCACGTGCAAATTGAGCAACAGATACAGTGGATTAATTCTGAAGTGTTTTGATTCAGTATTTCATATTCAAATATTAATCTCATCTGTAAGAAATGCACATGTACTTTTTCCCCATATAAAAACACAGACACAAAGGTTCAGTCTGGGCTAAGCTCAAAGCACTGGAGCCAAACAACTTCTTCCTTAGAACCCAAAATTTTGGTAGACGCTATCTTTTTATACTGTTATCAATAACGATCAAATTAAAAAGAGCAGACCTTCGCAGAATGGTCATTGATAAAAGCCATTTTAAACAGAGTGCAAAAGTGGGAGAAAAAAAATCCAAATAAAGCTTGTAACAGGCTTCACAGTTTCTAAACCATACACCTTTAAACTTCTTTAAATAGAAGTGACTCTATGTTGTACTAAGGTAGAGAAGGGGTTAAAACGCATCTTTTAAAGATCAGGTTATACCCTGAACACATCCATGTAAACTGAACATAGAGCAAATACAGGTATACCTATGCAACTCTATCCCACATATAACTGAGTTGGATAATAATTTCAAGTTCTGTACTCTGTTTTACAACACTAGAACCTTTCTCCATCTTCACAAGAAACAACAACCCTGTCAAACTTCTTCAGACATGCTTTGTATTTAACCCAACTCCTACCCCCCATGAAAACCCATCTTTCTAAGCCCTTGTTCCTCTTCTCTCCCAGTGTTCCACCTCTGTTCTAACAGTAGTATTTTTACAGTGCTATTTGTGTTAAGATTTTACACTTACCCCAAACAAATACAGCTGCTATCAGCACCACACTATCTAAACATCATGCTCCTGAAATCTGGGATACTTCACAAAAATAAAAGACAATCCAAACAACTGAAATATTAAAAATACATGGCATAATACTGAACAAATTATAACAGTTTAAATCCATCAATTTCAAACTCATCCGGATACTAAGACAAAATACACAACTTAAGAAATCTCAGTGATTATCCTCACTTCTCTATTTGCCTCTACCGGTTACCTCTGTAAAATTTATTCCGTCTTATTTGCTGATGTAAGACATCCAAGTCAGATTCCTGAAGCAATACTGGTCATCGCACCATCTGGTTAATCAACTGGAGCTAAATTCACAGAGCTCAAGCTCCACTGTGTCTAGATTCAGACAAACTCTGTTGAGGGGTTTTGCGTCTTTTGAAGTTTCCTCCAACAATGAGTGACTGGCAATTTCAGAGTGAAGATTCTAGCTTAATGTTGACATCATCATTCCACACAAAGTTTTAAAAACCTAGGCAGGAAACCTTAATGAAGTCTGTTCAAACCAATTACTGGAGAACATATGTTTTAAATAGTTAAGACAATCCAGCTGTCCCTCCTGAACAAAAGCTTTAATACCTAGCAGAATATCACTGGACCATTCAGACCATGACTTAAATCCTCAACTGTCAGTATGAGATGTTCAAGACACACAAAACTGATTTGAACACAGGCATTGGAGCAATGACAGAAAACAGAGATACAGAAGAGATTCACCTATGGCAAAAGAAAGATCATTCATACACATTCTGCTAGCCTTGGACTCTCTTCTGAGTTCTCTGGATCTTCTGTTTGCAGAGGAGGAGAGTGAAGGCAGCATGTCCAAACACAAATCCATCCACAACATTCCTACTAATACCAGTTGAAGGAGAAGTTTCTCAGGTTTAAAAAAAATAAAGTGCTACTGAACTGCACAGGCAGCAGTTGAACCAAAAATTATTTTTATTGCTGATCTGGAAACAAAAAGTCCAAGAATAGCAATTTAGGAAATTCAGTAAGGTTGAATCAAAAGATAACAGGAAGTATAAACCAAGAACTAGGAATCTAACAGTGTTTCACTGCAAGAGATTAATTTGTCTCAGCAGTGAAATCTGCTCAGCCCAAAACAACTGGGTTTTTGAGTTCTGTGCAGTACCTCTATGCTAACAGATATAAACTCGGTGCACTTTTAGAGCAATATTCAAAGACTGAAAGCTACCACAAAACCACATATCCTTACCATCTAGTTCCTCTGTATTGCATCTAGCAAAATTAACCCTCAGTACAGGTTTTTATATTAATTGCATCTCAATTAAGAAAGCTATCACTTCACACTATGGCAACTATTCTCCTAAAGTTGGTCCTGTGCTTTGCAAAGTTGAGAATAATTTAATTCCTTCCCTAACAGCCTACAAAATTCTCAACTCTCTTCAGAAACACACTGCTTATCCCCTGCCAGTCAGCACAAGCCATTTTAAATATAGTGCTGTACTTCTGGCATGCAAATTGACAGTTGCTAATTAAAAGAAGAAAACAATGACTTTGCACATGTCTAAAGCAAAGTTCAGTGAAAGAAACATGAAAACTCTTACTTCAGAAGTGAGAATAAGCTTGACTATCTACTGGAAAGAATAATTATTAATGACATTCCAAAACTCTAATACAGAAGTTACCAACACTAACAATACTTAAAATTTATTGCAATTATGGCATTTTTAAGTGTTCAGATATATGATTCAAAGCACTTTTCCATTTCTGGATACATAAAAAAACAAAACATAACAAAAGTGTTTTGCAATTATTTCAGCACACAGAGACATTCATTAGCTTACCAATACACAGATTCATGTTTTCTCTGTTTGGAGGGTTAGAAAGGCCCAGGTTACATGAAAAGATTGTATCATCACTCACATAAACATAGCTGCAGTTTCACTGAGTCAGTAGCCTTTAAGCCCCAGACCCAACCAAAACACAGGACAGCTTAGTGAGTTTCATTCTTCCCTGGCATCTTATGTTTCAGAAAATGCACAGAAACGTGCTGTACTTAACTATGCACTAAAATGTATCTTTATGACAGGCAAAGTAGTCATCTTTGTTTCTAATCAGCTTTTTTGTTAAAAACCTTTTCCTTACACAGCTGCTATTGCGTCACATAAGAAAATTTTAACAAGAAGTCACAAGTTTCTAGAATAAATTTAGTAATTTTTTAAATATTAAAAGGCTTCTGCAAATGTCAGCTATCCAGCTATCAGCATCAGCAGTCTTACTACTGATGTGCCACGTACATAAAGAATTTGCTTGGTTTTATACTTTTGTACTATATTGTTAATAAGCACACATACACACTGCAGTATCAACAGTACTGCACATCTCTGGAGAATCCTGAGCTTTCAAGTCAAGAATAATGACAATCTCTGGTTGTATGAAATCAATTGTGATGAGGCCTGTTAATTGTAAAAATCACCCCTGAAATGAAGTTTGAAGGACTTATTGAAAGGGCAGGCCAAAAAAAGGGGGAGGATTTTTGTCATCATGAAAGTTTAGCAATAACATTGGGTTGTTCCCCTTTCACTCAAAAAGAATTACCACCCAAAAGTAAGCATCAACTGGAAAGAATTATGGAGAAAAAGAATTTCCCAAGCTGTTTCTTTCCTCTAAAGTCAACGGTATTACTTTATAAACTCAAGAATCAACATTACTAGCATTTCTACTTACTGGCATTAAAATATTCACTTTGAAGTCTTGACTAAATGATACCAAGTCAATAATGTCAAATGTACAAATGACAGAACAAATGCATCAACTGAGAAAGTTTTGTTTCAGCTAACTACAATAAACCTCCTGTACTAATTAAGTCACCAAGTAATGTTTATACTGAAAATAGCAATATATTAGTGCAAATATAACTATGTACTGTTATTTAAGAGTTTCTAGTTAAAGTATCAGGGACACCTACATTAAATAAAATTATCAAATCATTCCAAACCTTTCAAAGTTGAAGACTGCAATTATTCAACTCACAGAAGTAGCCCAAACTTTTAAATGTTGCTACTAAGCACTTGGAATTCATGTAGTCACAACAAAATAAACTAAGAATGAAAGCAAGTAGAATAAACACCCTCCCATTTTCCTGAGGCTGAAAAGCCTCGCCCACTTCAAAGCTGATTTCTGGTAACTTTTCATTGCCATAATGAACATGTGCAAAACTTATCTATAAGGACATTGGCGCTTCATTATGCAAGTATTAGAACCTACTTGACATAACCATTTTCCTTCCTGCATTCACCCACTGGTGTCTTCCTTGCCACAAACTCTTTCAGGTAAGTTTCTATCATATTATCTATCCCATGACTAACTTTGCAGTAGTTTAGACTGAATTAAACAACCACAACAGACAAGCACAGCTATTCTTCACTATAAAGTTGATATATTTAAAACAACAGTGAATAAAACCAAATTGTAACAGTGAAGCAAAGAGTGAATAATCACAAATTCTTTATATTTCTCCTTCAATGCGAAGAAAAAAAAAACCAAAACAAAACGAACCAAGCAAACCGACCAAGCGAACAAAACATATCAACATGTCTTATTTTTAAAAATCATTTAACGACCCTCATCACTGGTTCCCTCTATTTGTATAATGTGATAAAATACTAAGATTATGAACTACGAAATTGAAGAGCTGCAAATTCTGTTGTCTCAATCAGGAATCGTCAAAACCCCAGCAAGATGAAAAAAAAAGAAAAAGGAAGCGAAAAAAAAAATGCAGGGGGTGGGGTGAAAGAAATCAACGAACAAACTGGGAGGAATAAGGTCACACTTCGTTATTCCTGACTACCAGCTGGGTCACGGCACGGCACGTCCAAAGCACAAGCGCCCCGGGTTCCCGGCGGCGCGATGAGGGGACACACGGGCCCGCAGCCCGCTCTGCCGGCCGGGGGCGCTGCCCGGAGCCACCGGGAGCGGGGGGTTCCAAGGGCAGCGCGCTGGGCTAGGGGCGCCCGCTGGAACCAGCGGCCCGGGCTCTCCTGCCCCTGGAACGGGGAACATCCGTCCGTGTGGTCACCGGAGTACAGGCTTCGCCGGGGCTCTTGGGGGAAAAAGCGCTTCACCCTTGGCGCCGAAGGCGAGAAAGGGACAAACACGCGGGTCTCACCCCTTCGTGCGCCCTGACCCAGCAGCGGGGGGCGGAGGCCGCCGCACAAGTCCGCCCGGTCCCGCATGCTACCGCTGCGAGGTCGCAGAGGCGGCGGCGACAACAACAACGCAAAAGCCACATCAGCGTCTCCTCCGGGGCTCACGGCGATGGGCATGCGAGAAGGAAAGCACGGAGTCCCCGGCGGCGCGGGCAGCGGCGCCAGGGCCGCACACTGCGGCAGCGGAAGCGCCCGGGCCGAGGGGACGGCGAGGGGGGAAGGGCCCGAGCCCCAGCAGGAAGGGCCTGGGCGTGCGGGGAGAGCCAGGCCGGAGCCGGCACAATGCGGGCCCCGAGCGCGCCCCGCGAGCTCCCGGACTTACAACGGCATCGTCTCTCCGGCCCCTCCTCCTCCTCCGCCGCCGCCGCCGCCGCCACCACCACCACCGCCGCCGCCACCACCACCGCCGCGTTGTCCCCTTCTCCCTCCTCTTCCTCTTCGTCCTCCCCCACCGCTGCCGCCTGCGGACCGATCACTCGTCCCGCGGAGCGGCGGGAGCCGCGACCATGGCACGGACCGGGGCCAGGCCCCGGGAGCGGAGGGAGCGGCTCTGCCAGGCCCGGACACCACCGCCGCTTCACTCGCCTCTTCCCCTCCGGCCTTCTAACATGGCGCCCGGACGCTACCACAGCAACGTCCCGGGGCGGGGGGAGCCTGACGCAGAGGGGCAGACACCCCCGCACGGCGCGCCCGCTAGCCCGGCCGCGCGTGCGCAGGCAGGCGCTGGGCCGCGGAGCACGTTGGGGGATGTAGTCGCGCTGGCCGTAGCGGCGGCGCTGGCCGGGGTTTGAAAACAAAGCGCCAACGGCCGCGGGGCGGCGCGTGCGCAGGGCCGGGCGGGGCCGGGGCGCCCG